>CBMN010055675.1:0-10307 GCA_000582825.1 Hordeum pubiflorum
GGGGGAGATGAGTGCCTGGGAAATTTCTAAAGGATAAGTTAGGGGAAAGGAAATGTGGCTTGGGCTGGTCGATGCAGTGGTATGCGGGCCATGAGGGCACGTGGCACACACTCAAGGCAGTGGGACGTGTGGTCAGACCGCAACAAGCATTGTGTTGCACAACATATGTTTGCAACACGGCTGGTCAGTTTGTGTTCCGCTGACCGCGTAGGATCAAAATTGGATTGGACGGCCGCAAAGCTGATCCATGCACGCCCGTTATCAGCCGGGTGAGGGCAAGCGTTTCCGATTATAAAAGGTATTTTTTTTACCTCACGCCTCGGGCGGTTTACAATACTGCCTGTGATAAAGAAACATTGGAAAGGTTAAACGTGCGTGGTTTTCTAAGAAAAAATATCCGGCTGAGATGACCACGCTAAATTAATACTTCCAACAACCTCCTATGTTTCGCAGTGGGTTTCGGTAAATAACCGTTCAGTACAGTGATCTGATTGAGAAATACCATGAATGATTAACTTCTCAGTCATTTTCTCTTCTAAATCAAAAACAATAGTTGTTGATAAATTTGTAGTCTATGCGGTGCAACATATAACATTATGCAGGTTTGCATTTGTTTGGACACACATCATTGCTTACATTAACATGTTAAATACATTGTTTCTAAAATACAATTAATATGGAAAGGAGGGCATCATTGTCATGACTGTCATATTCAACTTTATCCACTAACACCACATGATTGTAGGTGGAAGAGTTAACGCATAACCTCCTTGAGTTGACAAAGATATCTGATTGTAACAACTGAAAACAATATGGTTAATATCTTGCATTGAGAACAAATTTCAGGTACAAACTTATGTACATGTTGCCAGTCCTCCACATAAGTAGTTCAAGATTGGGCACTTGTCGAGTTTTAAGCACCATCGTAGACCACTGAAACTGAATGGCACATCACATATACTTTAGTGTGGACAAAAAGGTGAAACATTAAATATACACGCTTACATTATTCAACAATATCGTGTGAGAATTTGCAAGTGTTAGTATTTTCATTTAGAGGCAATTTGCATGTTCATATACTAATGCGGGACGGTTTGAACCAAAATCCTATGCCGACATCTACCTCAAATATGGGATCATGTATTGGAAAGGTGTGTGGTTTCCTTTCATGCCAATCACTTTATTTATTCTCAGTAACAACGTAAACTAAAATAAAAACATATGTTATCCCAAAATAGAATTTATTAAGGACACTGATATTATCCTCAAATAAAAGAGAAAATGAAGAAAAAACACAAGCAAATGATGATAGAAACTTGCACACAGATTGCGTAAACTTGCACTATTGCATAATATGCAAGAACAAGCATATAGTAGTGTAATTTCAAACGACAATAAGATTCACAAACAGATTGCATAGAACTTGCATATATACCTCAACAATAAGAGATCGAAACTAAAGACAACGAACAAGTAGAAACATCGTTCAAACATGGGTTCAGTCAAATAATATACCTCCACTGACTAGCCTCTCACTATGCGCACAAAGTTCATGACTAAAATGTAAGTGGTTGGGGTGTGCACTCAAATATCCAGCCAACTAGTCAGATATGATTATAACTGAGTTTATATGTAATGATGCATCAAGCGAAAGAAGCACATAATTAGGTTGGAGAATGAAGGAACACATCCCCTAATGTGGATTCACATCAAGAAAACAAGTTGCCATGACAAACTACTTTCCATTTAAAACCCATAAGAGGTGAAGTGATTTGGTTTTTTATCGTACCAACTTATTTGATTCAAAATCTCCAAATTCACTAGAAGTGGAATCCCGATCTAGGTGAACTAACACTATTGAATTCAATATTATTTACTCATAGTCATGTTTTGAACATATGGTGAATGCATAAGACATCTTCTATTGTCTTTGAATTGCTTATCTGTTCATGTGTCTATGTGCGTGCACACATGACTAAGTGTCCAATTTTGTACCACTTAAACATCTTAGAAGGCGTTCTGGAGTAGATAAGTATCAAGACAATGTGTATCCTATTAGAGTGTAATGTTTGATTATGCAGTTCAGGTGTATCATATTATAGGATTCTTGTGCGATGACTACCCTAGATTAGTCACTAGTTGCGTATTGCTAGAAGTTTATTTGGGGATGTTCTGTACTCATATCAACGTCTATGTGCAAGAGGATTGCATACTATTTATAACTAGATGATACCCCGCGCGTTGCTGTCGGAATGCGTTGCGGGAATTAAAATACATATCTATAGATTTACATACAAATAATTATAACATATTGCACAACATAGTGTAATAAAGAAAACCATTTGGTCGATTCCTCATGGATTTCTGAAGGTGCATAATCACATGAAGATCTTCTCATAAAGTAAAAATTCATCACATTGAACAAACACAAATATAATTACATCAAATTGATCTCAATCATGTAGGGCAGCTCATGAGATATTTGTATTGAAGAACAAGGCAGAGAAGATGTCATCTAGATACTGTTATGGACCCATAGTTCAAGGAGGACTACTCACACATGGTCATGGTAGCAGCGAGATTTACGAAGATAGCTCCAGCGATGGACCCCCCCCCTTCGGTAGAGTACTAAAAAGGGCCTCGAGATTAGATCTTCATGGAACAGAGTGGCGGTGGCATAGAAAAATTCCTCGATAAAAAGAACTTAAAATTTGGGGACAATATAAGGGCATCCTCCGTGAGGTGTGGAGAGGTGCCTCAAGGCCTCCACGCACCCACCTTGTGGCCTATGCGTTGACCTCGTGGGACCGTCGACTGGGGCCCCTAGGGCGCCTTCTGTCGGTCTTAGGTGATCCTAGCTTTGTATCCTTCTAAAACTTCATGACGTGTTTTTATTTATTTTGTCCTTGTAAAACTGATTTCCTTTTAAAAAAACACCCCCAAAACAACTGGCTCTGAGCATTGCATTAATAGGTTATTCCATAAAAATAATAAATATTGGTGGCAAAAGTATGCAATTATGATATACAAGTATTATGAAACAAGCAGAATTATAGACATGTTTTAGACGTGTCAAATACAAACACTGATTTTGAGAAACTCATGTGCGACATCATTGGCATCTCACTTAGATGAGATAACACTGCAAGAAACAGACTACATCCGGCATTGGACTTCTTTAAATAAGTGACGCCGCCAGGGAGAAATCTGCAACCTTGCTATTGAGGTCCTACTTGACCTATTGTCCATCTTCTTCCACGACAACATGAACCAACACAATTGAGGAGGCCGGGTTAAGTGCTTCCTTCATTAAAGTGTTGTCCCATGAAAGGATCATCCATGAATTCCCATCATCTTTCTCTCTCGGTAACCGCTTCTTCATCCGATGCAATGGATCCAGAGCTTCCACGGTTTTGACCGTATACATGTGCATTGTCCACATTGAGCTTCAAATTATCATCTAATGGGGCCTTCTATTTTCTCTGACTTTGTGTCTGCAACTTGCTTGGGATGGACATAGAGCTCCAGTGCTTCAACGATATCATCAAGCTTGGTTTGTAAACCCTGTTGTCACTGCTCTTGTCTCGCCATCTTTTACCTTGTACCTTTGTTGCAACAAGTTCACCACACACACACACGAGATTTCTAGTCTAATCTTGACATCTAGAACTCCACAACACGTCCATTACATTGGGAATGCCAGAGCAGTTAAGTAGAGGATCATGCATATGCATCAGTTTCATTTCCTTCCAGACTTCTTTCACTTCCTTGCACCGAATAAAAATGTGGCCACCTTCTTCATCTGCTCCGCCACACATTATGCATCTTGTACTCTCTAGCATAGTCTATATGCTAGGTTACACATTTAAGGCGAAAGAGTTGTGATCCAATCTTCACATAACATTGTCACATTTAGTGCACACTACAAACACTATTTCCGTAAGCGAACTTTATCACTTCCTCTCTTTAGAGCCTACACGACATATGAGCTTAAAGAACCACTCCCATCTCTCTTTGTGTCAGCTCCATGTGAAACTTGTAAGCTTGTTTGACCGAGTGTATGCCATTTGACTCAAAGGTAGTCTATGAAATCCATAGCTCCATCCTAAATAGGCATTCTAATAATCAACGCCGCATCCTCTTCGCTGAATATGCCTATTACTATGCTCTCAGCCCACAACCCCGTAACAGGGCACATAAGCTAGGAGGTTTTAGCCAGTATACTACATGCTCTAAGTGTGGTCACTTTCCTCTACCAGATCCACAATATCCATGGGTCATCTCATATCTTCACCTGGGTTCCATCTCCCGTGCGCCAAATATATCCATGTAGCCATATATCAATCCCATGAAGTAAGCTCCTCCAAGTATAAGACATGTTAGTCCTTGGCTGGGGCTCCGGTAGTACTTCGTGCACATGCTTAGGTTGTTACGTTATTGCGCTATCGCTATAGTTCTTTGAGAGCATTGCAATGTTGAAGTTGTGTAAGTTGTGAAAACCCAAGCCCCCATCTAATTTTGTTTTAACAAGCTTACACCAACCAATTAAATAGATTTTATTGTCTTTGTCTTGCAGGCTCCACCCACAACCAATCACCTAGTTCAACTCATCACAAAAGCTTTTTTGTGAGATAAAAGCAAGACACCGCATAGGTAGGTATGGCATGCGCCACCACATTCAGAAGAACCTCATTTCCCCGCTTTAGATAACATCATATGCTTCCGTCCTTGTATCTATTGCCAAGTTTCATCCTTAAGAGGTGCAAAATTTCTCTTCTTCGACCTCCCAACATAAACTGGCCAGTTCAACTTTGTCCTTCTCTCAAACTATCTAAGACGCACTAGCACATAGCATGACTAAGAACTTCTTTTCATGGATACATTGTCCCAAGTACTTGTAGTACAACGCCAATATCCTCATCAACTCCGATTCCTCCTAAGCAATAGTGGGCCGCCCGCTAAAAATATGTGGCTAATGCTTGATGCCTCCTCGTAAATTTTAGCACCACTTCGGTCTCATCTTCTCTCCGCTTCGTGAATAAGCATTGAGAGACCCTCTGAACCGATGACAAACATATACAGCTAGAGCAGGCCTCCTTAATGCAAACCACATAAATGACTAGTCCGCTCAGTGTAGCCTCCACTAAACCCCATTTTAGTTACACACTTCATTACAACCTAGACGTGATAAAACCCCATTTTACTCATTGCCTCCTTTAAAAATTCACAATCGACTCGGTTGTAAGCCAACAAAAAACGTGAAGTCGCATAGGCCATCAACACGCTGCTTGTGATGAAACGTCCCCGCATGAAAGCACTTTGGTTCTTTGAAATAACCTCCGAGAGTACCAACTTCACTATGTTTGCAAGCACCTTTGACACTAACTTATACTACAACACATTGCATATGCTAATGACCTCAGATCCTTTATTCTCTTGGGTTCTTTGACCTTGGGGATCAAGGCAACAGAGGTACCTTTTTTTTCCAACCAAACAGCGGCATTATTCCACCCGAAGAAAGCACAAAACGGGAAAACACAAAACAAAGCAAAAACTCTCTACGCACTTACTGGGCCGGCCAAGCAGCGGTAGAGTTGCCGCCGGGTCGTATTATTGCCGTAGGCCGAAAAGCCCTACAAGACGTCGCGTGCGTGCGTGGCGTCCGATTACTCGTCCGGCGCCGACACGAGCCCACGTTCTCCTCTCCTCTATATATGCCAGTCTCGCATTGGGGGCGGCCGCGGAGCAACCACTTCTTCACTAAGCAACAAGGAAGATCCACCCCCTCAAAAAGATCTCCGCATCCTCCAATTCCATTGGCATAGAGATTCTGGTCGATTTCAGTTTTAGCATGGAGAGGTTCGCCGCTATGGTCGCCGGCCGCCGCGCCGCTCCCGCTGCGAAGCCCGCTTCCGCCGCCGAGGAGGGGGGCGAGGCGTACCTGCGGATCCAGCTGGAGGAGATCGTCATCGTCAAGGACGACGCCTACGACGCGCTCGCCGCCGCCACGGCCGCCGCGCAGTCCCGCGCCAACGGCAACGGCCAATGCGGCGGCGGCGCCACGACCACCACCGGCACCGCGTCCACCGCCATGGAGAACTGCGCGAGGGCGGCGGCGGCGGCGCGCGGCGGGAGCTCGACGACGCCTGCGGCCGCGCAGGGCACGTGGACAGCGGCGGCGAGGGGCGTTGGCTTCGACTAGACGTCGACCATCCCGACGCGCTCCTTTTCCGATCGGTGGGTGGGTGATTATCCGTACGTGTCCTTGTTCCTATCCAGCATCGAAATCGGGTTGGTGAACTCCAGTGTAGGTTTTTTTTCTTGATGATTCTTCGTTGGTGTGGTTGGTGGAGAGGGGATTGGTTGTTGCTTGGATCGTCAAATCGGTTCTCTCGTTAATCCTGTTGCTATATAGTGTGCCACTTTATCTGACGGATGTGGTTTTTGCGGCGAGATCTGTTGAACGCATCAAATAGTTGAAGTTCGTATTATCATCAACGCATCAAGGAATTAAGCTTAGATCGATCATTGATTAACTAATCGGTGATAGAGTCATAGAGAGATCAGTTCCATCATACGTTGCCATGTACTACCACCCATGTATTCATGTTCTGTTTTTTTTTTATAAGAGCTTCGACCCTGCACAACGGAACGCAGCATTGTGTTTGGGTGGTGGTGTGTTGTTATCGCGTCCTTGTTCGACCGCCAATCCTAGGGCCTTGCCCCACCCACGCAAATGAAAACTCAGCACATGTTTGGTGAAAGCACATGGGTAATGCTTAGTTAATGTCTAGTCTACAAAATTAATCTGAACATTAGTCCACATGTGTACTCCATCCGTTTCTTTTTAGTCCGCATATAAGATTTGGTCAAAGTCAAATTTCATAAACTTTGACTAACTTTATAGAACAAAATATTAACATTTATAATATGAAATCACTATTAATAGATGCACCATGATATTAATTTTCATACCATATAGGTTTAATATTGTAGGTGTTGATATCTTTTGATATATATTTGGTCAAACTTTGCATCGCTTGACTTTGACCAAATCTTATATGCAGACTAAAAAAAAACGGAGGGAGTACTTGGTTTCGGTACCTAGGGTACATGGGGCCCACAGGCATCGTCTCACCTCGGATCTGAAAAATACTTTGTAAATTATTGTGCAATTTTTGCAACGGGCGCAATTTTGGCGATCCGAAGCAAACTTCAATCTATAGCCTTCTTTTGGTACTCCACGGAAGAGGGGAAACATCGTCTTTTCATCTACATTTGCTTTGTGAGTAGTCCATCAAGTGGACTATGGACATCATGTAGGGAACCATGTAGGCTACATTAGTGCAAAACCATTTTTTTACCATGAACACCGAGGAACATGATGTAGTTAGAGATCACAACTTCAAGTATACCACTAGACGCACAATCTTGTCCGTCGAAGTAGAGTTGACGAAGCGCGTCTATCGTCTCTTCCTTGTGAGATCTCGGGGACGGTTCGTCAAAGCGTTGCGACCACAATGCCTCCACATGTACATGATCTAAGTGAGTTGGGCGGCCATGCGCTAGCAATAACATGTGAGAGGTGGAGGCGCCCTAGGGCTGTTGACCCCCCCCCCCTCGGCCCATCTTTTATAAGAGACGACCCCTTTAGGGTTTGGTTCATCCCCTCCGCTCTTTTACCTAATGGGATCATGGCCAAATTAGTCCGCTCCTTTTACATCCTTCAGATTGCATCTGTTTTGACGTCAATCGTTTAAGTGTGTGACCCCGTTCATGCATGTTGGAGATGGCATGATCACTCCTACTCAGTCACTAGTTAGCACTGCCCCTAGTCGGATGTGTCAGCTTCCAAACATACATAAAGATCATATCGAACAAGCATACACAACATTGCATCCATATCATTCCCTTTGGCTCATGATATTGGTTAAGCTCAAGCTCAACCGCTCTTTCTCGATTACATGACCCAAAAATGTTTACTAGGTTAACTTTTTAGCCTTAGTTAAGTAGCGTGTATGATTGCTACAAGTTTAGAGACGGCATCGGAAACATAATGCATGACCCTTACATAGCCTACCGCTAATATTTATCCATGTAGAAATATGTCTTTACAAGCTGCAGGTTCCTTGCTTATGTGGATGTGATTCTTAATCCTTCCATAGGGAATGCGGCCACCTTTCGGGTGTTTCTCAAAAATCCATCTTCGCAACACTCTATATTCATCCAGGGGGTGACCTCGAATGTGATTTGCTTTTTCAGGCGAAGCAATGGGTTTACTCCTTGCAACTTCAGCAATCAGGGCTTTGGGTTGGAGATCTCTTTCCTTCTACACATATTACAAAAATTACTTGATAATCCAGGACATTGGCGGATCAGACCCATTCTCACTTCTTGCCTCGCCTCTTCCACGGTTGCATACATTCTTAGGGCCCAAAACCTTTTGAAAGTGCATATGGCCCTTTGTTGTATTTTGCTCTGATGACAATATGGTTAGACGAACTAATATCAGTTGCTAAAGTTTATCTCAGGATATTGGTTCCATGAAGTTCTCGATGGAGGTGTGTGACCNNCCAATTCAAAAAGATCAAAGGTGTGGTCTCTCCGGCGACTCGAAGGTTTTCGTTTTGGTTCGATTTGAGTCATAGGGAATACCGCACTATTAAGAGGGGTCGTCGTGGATTTATGTTGTGTGGGAATACCTCCAAGACATATACACCAACCTTCCTACCACTTCCACCATCTGCATATCCTTTAAGTGTCATGCCCGGGTGCTCAGCAAGTTTTCCAGAGACTTTTTGGACACCCCGTGTGCACGGGGTCTTTTGACCCCTGTGCGCACGGGGTACCCCCAAACTCTCTGAGTACCCCATGCGCACGGGGTACCCCAAAACTCTCCGAGTACTCCGTCCGTTGGGGGTGACTCGAAAGAGATACGGTGAGCCTTCCGTGGTGTTCTGCAAGCTTTGGATTCGACGCCGCTCTAAACTGAGAGTAGCTCTTCCCGAAGGAAGAGTGAAGTTCGGGATAAAATCCGCGTCCTCGTCTCACTTGTGGTTAATTATTTCCCGCACTTTACTTTACCTTGTATGCCTATAGGCTTGCTAATTACTTTGTTGCCTAGCATATTTACCTCTACGTGTGTTTGTCATATAGGTTGTGTTCACCTAGTTGCATATTTAGTGAACCCTATATATCCGCTTATCCGTAAAATTGACAAACAAAGTTAAAATTTGTAGTCTCCTATTCACCCCCACTCTAGTTGACCGTATCGATCCTTTATTGAGAACGTTGAAAACCTCCTTATAGAGGAAAAAGAGAGAGTTGAACTCCTCGAGCACAAACTACATGAAGAGAGTGCCATGAGAGCACCTCTTGAGGAAGCCATGTCATCTCAAGACATTGACTTTGTTAAAACAAATGATGCCTTGCAAGTTTCTCTTGAAATAAAAGATGCCCTCACCCTTAAAAACAAAAAGCTCTTAGTTGATCATGCTAGACTTGTTGAGGAACATGAGTTACTTGTGAAAAGTTTCAAGGTTGTCAAAGGTGACCTCATTGCCCTTGCCGAGTCTTATGCTCAACTTAAAGCTACTACTATGAAGGGTCTCACTTCCCTCTCTCACATTGATTTAAATGATGGACCTTGTACGGCTAACTTTGCTCATGATTGCAAATCACTTCAAGAAGAGAATACAAAGTTGAAAGCCCAAATAGAAAAAGGGTCCGTGTCATGTATTCAAGGAGAGAAGAACCTCAATGATATCTTGAGCAACCAAAAGGAGTGTGTTGCAAAAGAGGGAATTGGGTTCGACCCTTCAACCAAGGTGAAGAAGAACAAGAAGAACAACAAGAAGAAGAGCAAGAAGAAGAAGATCGGTACTACTCCTCCCCTTCAAAAAAAGGTAGAATTTGTGCAAGAGGGGCACAGGGAGAAGGAGAAGGAAAAAACGGGGAAGTTGTAAATGGCAAGAACATTAGAGACAAAGTCATTCCCAAAGAGTTTGTCGGGAAGAACAACCCATTCTATGTCCTCATGAGAGGAGGGGATGGTTATACTTTTGCAAATTTTGTTGGCACTAACTATGATGATTATGCATGGACTATTTGGGTTCCTAAGACCCTTGTTGCTGACTTTCTAGGACCCATTGCAAAATGGGGACCTAAACATAAAGCTTTATTCATGTAGGACTATATCTCCAGAGATCGCAATGGGTGATCGATAGTGGATGCACCAATCATATGACCGGAGATAGAGAAATGCTTGTGGAGTTCATTCATTCTCTCAATGCCTCTTCAACCATTTC
>CBMN010055773.1:0-18658 GCA_000582825.1 Hordeum pubiflorum
TTAGTCATGAGGCAAAACACAGGGTGTGACAAAGGTTGGGGTGGGAATCACGTGAGGGAGACCGGGGACCAAGTGGAGGGCGATCGAGTCCTTTCCTTTTGTGCGAAGGGGGCACAGGTACTTACCTTTTCGGGCTGGCCGCCAGGGAACGCTAGGGAGCGGCCGGCTGCTCCCTAGACGCGTCCTGCAAGATATCCCAAGGTGCCCACAATGTCGAGCAAACGCGTCAGAACTACTGTTGTGGCTTACCAAAGAAGGGCCATGTCTGCCCCTTCTTTGGCGGATCGTCTTTGGTGTGGGTGGTGCATGGCCAAGAATAACTAGCACCACTAATGGACCATTCCGGCACCAAGGACGAGGACCACATCACTGCCCTCCCCAATACCATCCTGGGCACCATCATCTTCGTGTTCCCCATCGACGACAACGCACGCACAGAAGCCACCTCCCAAGGGTGGAAATGCCTCTTGATCGATTCCACCCCGCTCAACGTCGAAGACCGTGACTACCTGAAAAGGGCCCGGAGGGACAACCTAATCGACCTCATCTCAGACACCCTCAAGGCTCCACACCAGTTGCACGCCCGTCGTCTTTCTTTCAACATGCTATTCCGCCACTTTGGGGACCAAGACCGCTACCCCATCTTCTATGAATGGTTTCGATCCAATGTTACAGATCGCCTCATGGAGTTTAGTTTGGCAAGTCTGGTTGTGACCTTCCGTGTTGAAGTTTTCCTCCCTATGCATTGCATGCTTTGGTTGCTGCCAGTTCCCTGAGGATCTCTTGGCTATCCTCACTTCTTCAATCTCACCAAGCTCACTCTCTGCTGGATCAGAAACTCTGATTACACACTCACGCCATAATCGACACATTTTCCTACTCAACAAAAATTATCACTTCCGTCGCGTCAGCATTAGGTCCCAAACTCTTGTAAAGTTCGACATGTTGTTTAACCCAGATAGTAATATGAATGGAGGAACTCTTGTCAGGTGGTGATTCCTATTAAACCACAAAGGAGGTGACCTTATACACCACAACGGTGGTTCTGTACCGTCACCTCAATGGAGAGGAGCTCTTGTATGAGTAGCTCTTCCGGTACAAGATGGATATAGACGATAGAGATGTAGCACTTACTATTCGTAATCTTGCCTACCATTTCTATGATCACGAGAAATTTGTTCCCCCATTTTTATGATCACAAGATGACCCGATCAGCACCTAGGGAGATCATCTCCCTCTACATCTTGTCGTTAGCCTGTGACATAGATCTGCTAATGGTTAAGAGGTTTTTCCACTCGATGTTATTAGCGTGCATCTATGTGTAGGAGCCAAATATAGTTCACGTACGTGTCTCGGCTTCGGGCAACTCACGGTCGTATTCCGCTTTCCATTTTAAGTACACCTATGTAATTTTTTTATCCGAATGGTGATGTAAATTAAGGTTCTAACCACCCGTAACTCTGCGTGCTTTTCTCGGCCTTCATCTTCTTCTATTGTAGTTCTCATTAGCCCACCATTCTAACAACAAAGCTCTATTTCTTAAGAAAATGTTTTTCTCATTTTTATAATAAAAAGTGTTTTGTACACTCTACAACGTGTATGAAGCTTACTTGAAAAAATAAGCCTCAAGAATGCACACGTGAGAAGCGCACGCATTACTCATTACCCAAGTAAAAAAATTAGCGTAAGAATTGTTTCAAATAAAAGTCTGTAATAACAACATATACATGCGGCACGTCATACAATATACATTACCGTCTACGTGATATATCCCAATGAGTCTCGTTGCCCAGTCAAGAACCTATATCCTTGAATGAAGAAAAGAAAATGAAATGATTTATTGAATGTTAGTAGCGCTTCAATGATTTTGTTTCCGCACCTTCTTCTACTTCCTTTTACAGTTGCTACACAAATAGTTGTCTTTTTTCTTGGGATTTACCCGACCTCTTACAATGAACCTTTTCGACGGGTTTCACAAGAAAACTTTAACTTAGTGCTAAACTCATATTCTGCTATCCACTAAGTGTTGATGCTCGAAAAGATAGTACAAAAATAACTTCTTCCATGAAGAAACTTGAACATGATAGCTCAAATTAAAAAAGTATGTTGGCTGGAGTTGAGCTGGTTGTTAGAATAAACAATTTAGTTGATGAAAAACTTTGTCTCGAAGCATTTAGATGACGAAAACAGGGAGATGTCCTTGGGAAGGCATACAATACTTCAGAGGCTTCTTACCATATGATAACAATGGGTTCACATTTCCTCAGATTCTAGGACATGTTGAATATGCTGATTGTTTAACTTATCTGATATTTGGTAACATTTGCTAAGTCAAGGGTGCTTCTGTTAGTGAAAATGGCTCTCGGTCTTAGATTTCATCGAGTAAGGGCGCTTCTGTTAGAGAAAAAGTCTCTCGGTCTTAGATTTCATTATATGAGGGTGCTTCCGTTAGAGAAAATGGCTCTCGGTCTCAGATTTCAGTAGGCGACTCTAGCTCCTGAGCTCATGTGTCTGTTGGGTTGGAATCTGAACTTGAGCAAGCAAGCAAATAAGTTCCTTGATCATGTGCTGGGATTTATAATTGGGTTGGACTCTTCATTTGAATATGCAAACATGTATTTTGGGAGGACGAATACACAGTGGTGCATATTTTTAGGGATGCACAACAAGGGTTAGTCGCACAGGTAGACACCAGTAGCTTTTTTTGTCTTTCAAAAGTATGTCAATGAGGTGTTAATTTGGGCATTTAGACAGAATAAATAAATAAATTATATAAGTCTTTCTCATAAAGAATGCATCAACAGGATATGTGTATTGCTATCCACTTTGTTTATGTAAGCAATTATGTACATATATTTTTAATTTGCGAATCATACTTTGCAACTCAAAGTTCTCGTCTATTTACATCTTTTTTAAGAACACACAACATGTCTAGTAAAGTAAATTATGCCATAATATGAGCATTCAAATTCATTGTATACTCTCTAGTTTGGGCATATGCGGTGACTGGCTGATTATTTGTGTTGTAGACCATACTTAGATCTCAACAGTCAAGGGTCAAGATTTATACTTCCAGGCAAGTTTGTAGGTAAAATGGCTGACTTGTAACTATGGCTGGTATCTCCTTGACATGCTCATTATTTTAGTTGAAAGCTTTGCCATGTTCCTTTTTTTCATCATTTTGACTTTAGTGTGGTCAGTGTTGAATTTATGTTTTTTTCTTTTTGTCCGAACTCAGTAGCGTTGAGGAATTTATGATTAATGTACTCAAGTTTTACGTTGATGGTTTTTGAAGCAATTTTGTTTGCAGCTGCAGATAAACGCTTTCAGGATCAACAGTTTGCACAAAAGCCTCTTTTGATTCATTAAAGTTCATTCCTTTATCAACAATTCTAGGCTCAAAGGATGAGATCAAGCTAGATCGAGGATCTGTTAGAAGCATGAAGTTTATTTCCCCTAGTCCCAATGTCCAATATATATGTATTTGTGATGTTTTCTAATTCCAGTTGAACATCTGCAGGGCAGCGACTTCATCAATGGACATCGTGGAGACGCTTGAGGTGAAATCTTTCAAAACATCAATCCTTTCTGGTCCTGAACTTAGAGTGATGAAGACTCACCTTGGAGAGTCGGAGAAAATTTATAGCGCTACTAGTGTGCATTTCAAGCCCAAATTTGACTACAAGTTTTAAATTGATGTGATTCTAAATAGAGTATTAGTAGTAGTTGTGTCATGCATGGCATAAAAATGACACATCCAATAATTCAATTAAGTATCATCATCAGTAGCCTGTTGCATTACATGGTTGAACCGCATGCCATTTTCCAATGGGACTAAATATACTGTGAGTTAACCCTAATGTGACATTTGTTTCAGGTCCAACGGAGAAGGTTGTTCTCCCTCTTTTGTCTCGAAGTTCATTCCAACCAAACAATATATTAAAAAGTGGATGAGATGAACATTCAGGAGCAAAGGTTAGCTTAGTTTCTTATATATATGCTTGAAAATTATCAGGAAACATGAGGTCAGAGGGCAGAGAAAGACACTCATCTGCGAACCAACTTTGATTTCTAAGTGATTAGCATACAAGCAATGATCCTCATGTCTTGTGCCGGAAACACCTAATGCTTAGATTATTTGTGCCAGGATAACGGATTGCCAGACCATATAGATGATCTTTGTGATGATAAAATGAGATGCTCTCAAAGCATAAGCACGGAAGTCAATAGTTGGTTGTCTGAGTGTGAAAAGGTGAGTGCCTTCTAGACTGAGTCCGCAGTTGACACCTTTTCAAGTTATATTATTTTCTACATAAAATTAGATGTTTGATCGCTTCTATAATGCTGACAGCATTAGGACCTACTCTCCATTACTATTGGTTTCCTTCAGTCAGAGTCCATTAACCTGGAACTTTTCTTGGAATCAACATTGTCGTGTACAGAGTTCAAGCTATTACATGCATTGGATTTATACAATTGGTGTTCTCTTTATGAAGGGCAAGGGCAGTTATGTTCTATGCACGCTTTACTTCATTGACATGATGCATTGAGCTAATGCACCCCTTTAGGTAGAATAGACAGTCTATTTTTCCATGTCCAATAGATGATGTAAAAGTTGATGCCCAACAAAGAGATGGTTTTTGGGCACCAATTTTTTCTGTCATAACAAATGATGTAAAACGAGTGCTCACAAATGGGGAGGTTCTAGTCCGTGAAGCTTCTAAACCCGTGCAAAAAAAATGGTGCAACACCTCCATCATGTCATAGTTTTCATAGGAATATATAGCCAAAGTTTTCCATTTGGAATTTCATACATTTCTCATGCTAATTTTTTTGCATCTCTGGAATGTTGAAGTGTTCAATTGCTATAGAACCGTGTTCTTTTACACATCTTAACTTCTCAGAAAATGGTTTACCCACTTTCATGTATAGATGGTTTACACTCATCTATAACCATCTGGGTGAAGTTTAAAGTTGATTTCGAAATATGTCTCGGGACTATTCACTTGGTCTCATTGTTTACAAGTCGCCCGAGGTCAAAGTGTTGAATTTGCATCCTTGGAAATTCTTCAGAAGGAAAATAAGCACAAGACTATGTTGACATCCAATGGGTTTGTAAACGAGCGGTCGCCATCGTCAAGATGCTAGGAGAAGAACAAGTGCTGCAGAGGGACGTGATCAGGGGCCTCCAGAGTAGGTAGGAAGGACATATCTTCAGACCAGTCAAAGGAACATAGGAGTGTAAGGTTGTAGTAGTGCAAATGCTGAAGCGTCTTCGGAATAGTTCATCGATGACAAGGTGGTTATTTGTGCAGGGTCAATTTTTGCGTGGTTATTTTAAATTACTCTTGCATCCTCGTTTTAATATGGAGCATCCAAGTCTTTTAGTCAAATGGACCAGGTTGGACATTAAACTGATAATCATGTGTTTTTTTGGGCATTTGGACAGAAAGAAGATTAAATTGTATAAGTCTTTATATGTTTGCCAAATGGAACTGTTTGCCCTCGCCTCCCTGGATCCTCATACCCATCAACTCACCACTCCCGTGTAAATTGGTAGGAATCTAGCCATTATTTCCATTTGGAATTTCTTCCATTTTTTGTTGATATGCTTTGTTTCAAACATATGAACTTTTCAAAACTGTTCTACCCACTGTTTATATAAAGATCATTTACACACGTCCACAACTATTTGGGTGAAGTTTAAAGTTGAGTACAAAATAAGCCACATGGTCTCATTGTTTACGAGCGGCCCAATGTCAAAATGTAAAAAAGTGCAATGCCCACTTTTCATAGTTATCTATCACATGTGATCCACCATCTGGCCACAAAATCTGGTGGTTGCCAACATTGTCCTTGTCAACATAGATGAGCGTAGCCGCAAAGGATTTCTATTGAATATTGATTACCTGGAAGTTCATTGTGCTCCCTTTGCTAATGATCAGTTAAGGCTCCCTGGCCGGTGCGTCAAAGAGGCCTTTTTGCGTAAATTGCCACCATCGATAAGCAGAAGCCAGTGATCTAGGAAAACGTGGTGTTGCACTTGGGAACTGCACTAAACTGTCCATGTTATTCCATTTTTCCATGCAAAGATAATCCCAGTAAAACTATTGTTGCGTCCACGAAAGCCGAGAAGACAAGAGCGCTTGCACAGTATCTCCTCCCCATCCCCTCCCCCAGCCCACCTTCCCAACCACACACACATAGATCCATATGAAAATTTGTTCCATTAACCAAAAAATATTTGTCGAATTTTCCTCAACCCATAGGGCCTCCAAGCCAAAATGGCCACCCCTCGGAGCCCACCTCCACCACCATCCGCCATGAATTCCTACGCACCCCGTTTCAAATCAAACACCCCAAGCTCGAACCCCCATGACGCGCCGGCTGCGGGGCCACCCTTCTCACCGGCGTCGGCGCCGTCAGCGTCCAGTGGCCCATCCCCATGTCATCCTTGGCGCACGTGACATCATCGGCGAGCTACACGCTGGCAGGCACCTCTCCGGGCTGGAAATCCCGGACGCTGATCTCACCAAAGAGGATGCATCCGCCCTGTTTGAGGGCGTGCTTGAAGCCCTCCTCCCCAAGGTGTGTGTTTCCGTTACTCCCGAAGCCTCTTATTCTCAGGGAAGACGGTCTGGTGGACATGCTCCGCATGTACATTGACGTGCACTCTCGCTGCGGATTCATCACCGTCACCTCTTGGGCGTCCATCGCCGAGGCGTTAGGCCCTTGAACCGGCTGCGCACATGCCCGTGAAGCTTGTTTACGCCAAGTACCTCTTGCTCCTTGAGCAGGGCATCGACAACTACAAGCCTAAAAGGCAGGACAAGGTGGCCGGGAGCAGCCGTGATTTAGTCCACTGCTCGAACGGCGAGAAGGGCAAGTTGGTGTCACCACGCAACAGGATCACGCAAGTGCCCAGCCTATCTAAAGCGTTAAAAGGGAGGTGCACCTGCAAATGCTCAATTGGGTCCACCTTGTGGTCAAGGGTCCTGTTGAACATGAGATCGTTGGGCACAATCCTGGCAAATCGATTCTCGTCGACGCTTATGCTTCGTCACGTGAGATTTGAAAATGTATATTGCAGCAAATTGGCCTATAGCACTACCTCGCAGTAGGTATCTCTGTTTGCCACATAGTTGTTATTTTGGGACAAATGCATTTTTTCCCTTAGTCGGAACCACCCCATGGGTTTTGCCCTTATTTTTCGCCTCTCCTCAGTTTTGCCCTTAGATTTGTCCCTAAGGTCATCCGAGTGTCCTTTGACCATTTGATCAATACTTTAAAATTCATAACAAATTCATATAAACCCATAAAAATGAAAATAAGACATCAAAATGTTTAGAAATACATTACTTTTATGTTCATGCCATTGCATTAAGGGAAAAGGTAATGTTTAAACTACTCGAGGTTATTAATGTTATTGACATTATTAAAAATAAAAAGTTTCAAACAATATTTTTTATTAATAAAATTAGATGCAAATGTAGGTGATTTTTTCTGAACCTGATATCTTATTTGTCTTTTTTGGGTTCATATAACGTTGTTATGAATTTTCAAACGACTTTGACCATTATTTTAAAACATCATAACAAGTTAATATGAACTCATAAAAATGCAAATAAGATACCGGAATGTTCAGAAAACATCACCTAACTAATGTGTTTGTGAGTATACACATATGAAACACATCGAGGATTTGGTTTAAGAATAGAGTTATGACCCCTAACAATTATGATAACAATGAATATCTTCGGAATGCTTGTTTGAAGAACAATTTGCTAGTAGTGAGGAATATGAAGTATAGTTTCATTTTCTTCATTTAGTCATAGGGAAAACCATACTATTAAGGGGGCTCTAAGAGGAAGTTGAGATCTTGGTCTTTGGTGTGCTCAATAAAACCTATTTATTCGAGTGAAGACTTGAAAATCTCTTCT
Organism: Hordeum pubiflorum; assembly: GCA_000582825.1. Lineage (NCBI taxonomy): Eukaryota > Viridiplantae > Streptophyta > Magnoliopsida > Poales > Poaceae > Hordeum > Hordeum pubiflorum. The sequence goes on from CBMN010055773.1 coordinate 7,941, forward strand.
GAGTGAATAGTTTTTCTTCATTGTGAGATGGCATTCTTCAGGACATGGAGGAAAATGTCTTTGCTAGTTGAGTCAGCTGACTTATTCCACAAGTAGAGTCATTAGTCGCATTTGAAACTTTACCATTGCGCCATGTGTTGTGTGTATGTTGGTTGGCCAGTGCCTCCAACGGTCATATCGGCCCTCGAGATTGCTCGCGACTATAAATAGGCACCTCACTTCAACCTCATATAGTTGTCTGCTCCATGGGAGAATTGACAAGAGTTTGTGAGCAACTCATCCTCCCAAAAGGTTGTGAGAATCCTAAGAGATGAAAAATCCCAGAGCCTAAAAACTGCCAAATGGTTGAGCATCATTGAAGATCTAGTCGAAGCTTGACTTAACCTATAATTCCTGTGGATTTTCTATCACTAGATGGTTAGGTGTATGCTCAAGAGCATCCAAGAGTAATTGTGGACCGCCGAAGAACAAGTCCAGGAAGGTCCTAGAGATCTACGTTGAAGATGTACCACGAGTGATTGGGTGAAGTCTCTGAGACTTTAGCTAAAGGAGAATAGGGTGAAAACATTGTCTTCCGAATTTAATCTCGACCCCTCCAACTAGATGTAGAGTTGTGCCAACAACTCGAACTGGTCGAAAAGATCATTGTCTTCGTCAAGATACGGGTTCTATTTCTTTGATCACTTTCACCTTTGCGGTCTGATTTCTTTCGAACTTCTACTCGTCTTCTCTTTGTGTGTTTGCTTCAAAGACATTTTTGTGTACTTTACTTATCCGTTGTGTATACCTTGTTTAGTTTTGTGTGCTTTGTTACTCAATTAGATGTTTCTCTAAGTTACTGTCAATTCAATTTAGTTCCTGCTCTATTCTGTTTCTACATACCAGGTTTTTCGAAGAAGTCGAATCTCCCATTCAACCCCCTTCTGGTCGATATCCGATCCTACAGTTTGCCATCCATGTTTACTCTAGCACATGAGCAGTGACATGTAGATGTCCACGATGGTCATGGGGTTGAAGAGTTTGAACATGTAGAGTTCGGGGAAGGGCCGACAACCTGAGAAGTAGGCGAGCCACCCATCGCTAGAGCCCACATAACGCTTGCTTGAGGGGATATCCCGGAGAACGAATGAGCAGCACATGGGGTGCGAGGCGACAACAACTTCGTCGTGCTGCCAGGCGAGCAGGAACAACAACGGGGGCTGTGGCATGAGCACCCGAGGCCACGACGTGCAGGCGCCCCTCGCGCTAGTGTAGCACATGTCATTGATGTTGTCGCCGATGCAACAAATTAGGTCGTCCTACAGATACTCTCAGCAAGGCATGGCAGCGGGCGTGGTCGATTCACTCTTGAAACGGTGGCCAAGCCCAGGGTTTCAGTAAGGATGGAGGTAATCGCAAGGCTAGGGGATTTTCCGTATTCGAACAAGCCATTCTTGCTGAGTGAGCTTCATTCCCTCACTCAAAGCGGGTGGCCGCGTGGCCTAGTACTATGGCTCACATTCCACTTGTTGTTTCTGGTCAAGGTGGGGACTAGGGTCTGGATTAGCGATTGGACTAGTAGGGCCACGACATGGCTGAAAATCTCTCCTACTTAAAAAGAACACAAAGTCATGTCGTTTGCTCATCCTTTGTCCAACCTTATTATTGTAAGTTCCCCCTCTCTTTCTTCTCGTTTTGATTTTTTCCCATCTCCAATTCTTTCCACAAGTTTCCTCTGAAAACCTGCTCAACTGCTCCACCTCTTATTTACTTAACAAATAAATTTATTTTCTTTGATAAGCCAGTAAGTGCTTACCAAATAAGTGTTTACCCAATGACCATCTATTTTTTACAATCAAATTGATATGGTTAGATAAATTACGTGTCAACCCACTAGAATATTTGTAACCCTCGTCGCAACGCAAGGGCAATTACCTAGTAATATTTAGATTACTCTAGCTGAGCAACCCTCTCTATGGTTATTCTAGCAAAATAATTGTTGTAGGGTACCTATTGTAATATGGTCATGCGATCCCGCGGCTTCGCCATGCGCAGCGACAAGTGTGGGTATGCCACCCCTACTACCACCTCCCTCCCTCTTCCTCCTCCTACATGCTTGCTCGGCTCTTCCCTCCACTCGTGTGCTCCAGGTGAAATGGCTATAGGCTGGCTGGACGAATCGATTCATTTCGATGCTCTGCCTTTGCCCCCGCCTTTTTCTCTGAAGGAGAAGCTGTTATGTTTCTTCTTATGATTGGGCAATCTGTGGATTTTCTTTTCATTTACATGTGTAGTGATTTTCAGACAAGTGTGGTTAACTCCGCTGTAGCTTGCACGAAGAGCTACCAGTGAGATAGAATAGATCGTCGGTACTACTTGGTTGTGCAGATCTCATGTCCAATTCAGATTTCTGTAATCATCCAGTTACTTAGGGTTGACTTAAAAAGTGCTTGCAACAGATTAATTATGGAAATTGATCATGTATGCATGAGTTGTACCTGCCGAGTAAAAGTAATCTATGTGTCTTATATGATTGACTCGAGTTGGTGTTTGCTTGATGAAACATTGATTGTTGCTTGCTAGATGCTATTTTGAAAAAGAAGGTTCGGTAAGGAAGGATTTCGTCTATTCATGTGTATTAGAGGGTGCCATGTATCTCACACCTCATGTTCACCGAAAACACCCTTCTCTTCTTCCGTGCTACTCAGGAGGAAGCAACCCAAATGGGGTGGGAGAAGCACTGGCTATTATGAACGCACTACGAGATAGATAATTAACCTGGTGAAATGTTACATTTTGTTTGGTCCAAGTTGTGGAGACAACGACAAACAGAAGGTTGCGCTCACCAGAGCACCAGGCCAACAACAGCCGAGCACCGCAGCCACCAGACACCTCACAACCACCTCTAACCTCCCATCGCGTATTAGGGCGCCCGAGACGCGTAAACCTGACCCATTCGCGTCGGCTACCGCCGCATCAGCCGAGCCACTGACGCTCTCACTGCACCCATGATGAGACGGGGATGTGCATCCTACACCCCAAAAACCATATGCGTCGAGCATCTAAAAGCCGTTGCACGGGCGCATCACCTCTACCGCGACAACCAGCACCGTCCTTCTATCCCCCGGGCCCTAGTGACACGCGTGGAGGGGCGCAACACCGTCTGCCGTCACACGAACCCTGCTCGTGGCCGAGTCGCCCCAGGACGTCGGAGTCCCAAACATTTCTTTTTGCCTTATCGTTCCAACCAAACAATTATTTTGCCTCATCCCAATTCACGTAACACAGAAAGAAAATATCTGTAACCAAGATGGACTGTCTCCAAATCAGACGTGACATATTGCACCGGATAATTTGTTTTGTCGCTTGTTTGACTTTGTGCTACCCTTGGCATCGTGCCTCTGCACCCACTATGAGTGTGAGTGTGTGACGACATTTCTTCATAGCGTTGCACCGAGCGTAGGCTACGCTTCCGCCGACCCACACGCGGGTCAGAGTGTCCGGAGACCGGAACACGCGCCTGCGCTGCCAGCCACCGCAATGGCGATGCCGCCCAAGCCCGGCGAGCCGCCCAAGCCCTCGCCGGGGCGCGGCCCCAACCTAAGCCCCAACCCCAACCCCTGCCCGCTCCCGCCCATCCCCGGCGGCCCCCAGCCGGGCCAGCCCCCCGCGGCGGCGGCGCCGCCGCGGTCCCACCACCGCCGCGCCAGATCTGAGATGCCCTTCCGCTTCCCGGACGCCGACGGCGGGGGCTTCGACGAGATCGGCTCCGAGGACGACCTCTTCTCCACGTTCATGGACATGGACAAGATCGCCGGCGCCGCCCGCGACCGCGCCGCGGAGACGTCCTCCTCGCCGCCGCGCCCCACCAAGCACCGCCACAGCGCGTCCTTCGACGGGTTCGCCATGGGCTGCGGCGGGCCGGGCGGGCAGCAGGACGGCGGCGGGGGCGGGGGGTTGTTCGCCGACGTGCTGGAGGCTAAGAAGGCCATGTCCTCCGAGCAGCTGTCTGAGCTCGCCTCCGTCGACCCCAAGCGTGCCAAGAGGTGACCCGCCGCATTCCGAGGCTCCCTTGGATTTTGAGTTGGTGGTTGGTCGGTAGGATATGCTAGGGTTACAACTTACAAGTAGCTCTTACTTTTGATAAACAATTGACGGAGCGCCGTGAAGGACTAGCAAGAATTGTGGTCTAGGTAGCCTTGATTCTGCAAGCAAAGAAATGTGCCAGAAAAAGTGCAGGTTCTAGACTATCGCTTAACCAAATCACGGGACATTGTTGGTGTTAGTGGTCTTGAATCTGGATGGATAGTGACAGGCAGATCCTAGGACATGGCTTGCTGGGTTTCATTCTGACGTTTCTCGCTTACGTGGGTTTCCTTTTGGAGTACAAGCACCCATAGAAGTGGTTCAAATGCTAATTTTGTTGTTCTCCAAGTTGCTGTCATTGTTCGAAAAGCGGCCCGTGGCTTTTATAGTTCTTAAATAAGCGAAGGGCATGGGATGAAAGGGGCGGGAGATGGCAACGAATGTCGCATGCCGCCTTATGGTATTTTCTCTCCATTGGCTATGGCTTCTTTGTTATCATTTTCTATGGGTCTCCAACTTATTCAATGAAGCTTGCGTGACATATCTTTGAATTTATAGTTCTTCTGTTTCAGATTAACCATTTCCTACTTTAGCTTACATCAAGTTTGGTTATACATTGGTTAATTTTCTCTCTCAATCTTTTTACTGTGATCTATCTATGCAATACCTAGTCATGTGTATTTGTGATATAGGTTCTACCTGTACCAGTTGGTTACATTGTTTCCACGTCTACTTATAAATATGTTTTGTTCAACAAGTTTCTGTAATATGGGGTTATATTTGATGTAATCGTGTTATATAATTATTTAATGTGTTTTATTTTGTATGTTATTATCTTAGTCCAAAAATCTTCTTACTGCCATGTAGTTATTTAATAAGCTCTTAAATACACAAAACATGTGGAGTGAAAGAGGCGGGAGATGGTGATTTATTGCATGCTGCTTAGGTCTGCACTGTTTTACGGTGTCGCCCCATTTTCTAGGCCTTTTTTATTTCATGCGCTAATGATCTGCAAGATGTTCCATGAAGTTATCGTGATCGACTTTTTAATTTGTTCTTTATTTCGGAATAACTAGCTGAAATTTTAATATATCCCTGTTTCGTGTACATCAAACAGCGTTGCATATGCTTTTTTTCGAGCAAATATTTGTACTGCAATCAAGTTATATAAGTACCTATATTTCTTGTGTAGGTTTCATTCGCACAGATTTCTAGTATCAGGCGATCTTGATTGCAATAGATAAATTATACTGGTTATGAACTACTTTTTATGCTTAGCCTATCAAATTTGTCCCAGTTGGAAAGCTGATGCATCAGAACTTCACATAGGATAATTCCTTCCGTCTCCAAAAGAGAATATGTTTTTCTTTTAAGGCTATATGCTGTATTTACCATCATTCTTCCCATGTGAACGTTTTTATCCAGCACACTGTTATCTGGCTGCATTGAATGATGACCAATTTAATTCCCGAGCTTTCTTTGTTTCAGAATTCTAGCGAACAGACAGTCTGCTGCTCGGTCAAAAGAAAGAAAGGCTCGATATATAACAGAATTAGAGCGGAAGGTTCATACTCTTCAGACGGAGGCTACTACTCTTTCGGCACAACTGACGCTATTTCAGGTAAACTTTCATCCATCTGTTTGCCTCATGGATTGCAGTATTATCATTATTATGTTAGTTCATGCGTTGTCAGCTGGGCTGGCTCTGGTGCGACATGCAATGTGTCCTTTTTTTTTGTATAATTAAACTAATACAACTCAGTGTACTCATTTCATTAAATAACTTAATTATGTTTTATTTCGGATAATATTTTGGAATTAGAAATTAGATTACAGTTACAGGTAGTGTGCCACATGAATCCTATAATCAACTACATGCCTAACTAACTGGTACTACTGTACTAGTAGGGATTGCATTCCAAAGAACCAGGAAGATAAAGATTGTATAAAAAAGAAATAACCTAATGTAGTGTTTTCATTATCTATTTTAATTATGGGCTTATGGCTTACCTTGGAATGTATCCGGGGGTGACCGTATGGCTGTTGTAGTTGCGAATCCGGAGGACGACGGCCAGACACATGTTCGACTCGCAATGGGCGGCCGTAATCTATCGCTGTCTCACCGAAGCAAGCAAGGTGGCACCTCACTATTCTTGCTCGTGAAGTTGCAGAGGAACGCACGCTCGACCAGTCGGCCGTAGTGAGTAGGCCCAGTAGCGCCCGCCTTATTTTCCTATTTGATATTTTACCAACAGGCTCAAAGCAGTAAGGTACCATACTGGGCCGACTGGGGGCCTGCTGGCTGGGTATCATACATGTCGGTGCCTCACCATAACATGTGTCCGCATCTGGCGCGTCCTTCTACAGTTTTCTCTCGGATAGAATCGGACGACCTAGGCAAAAAAAACTTGCCAGCCAGCACATGAACTGGGCGTTTTTCATGGTCTTATCCTCCGGTCGGGGCCCTACGATTTTGGGGGACCTGTGCGATCGCACAGGCCACACACCCTCATTGTCTGGCCTGGTTCTCAGTGCACAAAAGAGAACACATTGCATAGTAATTCTGCCTTTTAAACTGCACTGAGAAGCCAGCTGCATCCAATACATGGAAATCGGTGTCAACCAAACTGCATCTGCTTTACACTTGGTGAATCACCAGTCGCCATGATATTTTCTTTGAACTGATGCACATGCCATCAAAGCATATGAAGTGGTAGTGCCAAACCACCTGAAGTGATTTTTGTATGTGGTTATATTAACAATATGGAGGGCTGAAGGGTGATGCCCTGCAGCATGAGGCAATAAAATGCTGTAACTCTGTTTACCAGAAATCCAGAACTGTTAGGTTCTGATATGCACGATGTTTGTAATGTTGTATGCATTAAGTTCTGACAAGCTGCGGGTTTTACATTTTAGCATGTTCTTTCGTATAAAAAATGTTGTTTGCATAATGTTGCTGGATATCCTTTAAGGAATAATATCTTGGTGGCAGAGAGACACAACAGGACTTTCAGCAGAAAATACAGAGCTCAAGATTAGGTTGCAGGCCATGGAACAGCAAGCTCAACTACGTGATGGTGAGATTTTTATTACCTTAACTAGTATAATCATGTCAACTCTTGATTTTCATTGTTCCAGACAATTTTGTACAGGAAGGTGCCTCATTGTTGCTCTGTAGATTGACATAGAACAAATAACTTCGTATCCAAGCAGATAACTTGTGTTGTCTTACAGAAATAATATTAAAAAAAAGTCTTTAACAGATATAGCATATGTTTGCAGCTCTGAATAATACACTCAAGCAGGAACTGGAGAGGCTTAAGATTGCTACGGGTGAGATGACAAAGCCTGATGAAGCATATAATACGGGAATGCATCATGTCCCATACAACCCGTCTTTCTTCCAGCTTTCTGAGCAACATGCACCTCAGCACCATTCAAGTGTTCACCAGCTGCCATCCCAATTCCAACCACCTCATCCCAATGTCCCAAGCCACCAGATGCTATCCCACCCAAACACGTTCCCAGATATGATGCAGCAAGACTCGCTTGGGCGGTTCCAGGGGCTGGACATTGGCAAAGGATCAGTGGCCGTGAAGTTGGAGGCAGAGGCTGCCGGGAAGTCAGAGGGTAGCTCCGTATCTGCAGGTGAAAGTAATAGCACCTTCTAATTATGGACCTACCTGCAAACAAGCACTTCATTTAGATTTATTTGTTCATAGTCTTACATCCTCGAACTGCTTTCCTTGTCCTGCTAGGCATAATTTTTATCCAATTCTTTCTATTTATGAGGCGTTGTTTGGTTGTAGGGATCTAGGTAGTTTTGTTTGGGATCATGTCCCATGTGTTGTGTGTTGTTTTGAAGTTAGGGGGACTGGGTGATCAGTCTGTTTTCTTTGGTAACCATGTAGACAATCAATCATGAGTTTTCCATTTGAAATTTACATTTTTCTGTTGATATGCTTTGCATCCTCGGAATCTAGAAGTATCAAATTGTTGTAGAACCGTGATGTATCAGAAATCTGAACTTCTTAGTAAATGGTATACACACTTTTGATGTAAAGACAATTTACACATGTCTACAACTATCTTTTACCGGCTCAAGTACAGGCTGCTCATGGTTGATTAGTCTTATCTTATGATGTTTATTCACAGAAAAAGAAGTCCTATCCTATGATGTAATGTGTACTTAGGAAACACACAAAAAGGTGGAAGCCTTTCCGATGATCCCCACATATAGCTGCACACACACACACACGCTATATCCAGTCCAGTTTTAGTACTACTAGAAGAATCCTCAAGGCATAGTTCATGGTACGGCTTCAGAGCCAATATTCAGGTAGTGGTCCGTGTCTGTCTGGGCCAGCCTTTCCTTCCTGCATGTGTGTGGGCTCACCGCGTTTCAGAGTGACTGTTCCACCACGTGCTTGCAATCTCCCTGCATGCTGCGGCTATAGTGCATGTTTAAGTGGGTTTATATGGAACAAGATTCCATGTTCTTGCATTCTTATGTGCTGCATTTACCTTTGAATGTCATTCACATGTGCTGCATCTACCTTCTAATATTATAAGAGAACTTCAGGATATCCGTATTTAGCATGAATTGGGGAGTACCATTATTGGTGTTTCCTCGAACGGACTGTACACACCACACCAGATATAGATCTGGAAATGCGGTCCTTCCTTGTTGTTTTTAAGCTGTACACACCACATGATTTGGAGCGCACGAACCCAGTTAATAATGCCTTTGCTTCCTTGGGCTTGTCAACAACTGTTCCAGGTCTTTTTATGTGCTAAGCATATATATGTGCTGGTATTGTTATACCCTTTTGAATTGCTACTATTATTATGCTTGTCCTTTTATATACAGGGAAAGAAACATGGCATGTACTCAGTTTGATATGTGTATATAGGGCTTTAAACACCTTGGGTAGGTTACAGACTCGGTTTGTGTCATCTAGTTAATCTCACCACCTCAGAACAAAGATATCTCAATCCATCTCTTCTGGCAACCTTGTCTTCCAATCAGACGTGACATATTACACCGGATAATTTTGTCACCTATTTGACTTGGTACCACCCTCTTCACCGTCCCTTTGCGTTCAATATGACTATTTTTCTTAGCGTTGCACCGGGTGTTAGGCTACATTAACAGTCTATTAAACCGAGTAGATCAGTACAATATTCCTCCACTAGAAGCCTTTGTGTCCGGACCAACATGCGGTCAAAGTCTCGGAGACAGTAACACACACCTGCGCGGCCACTACAATGCCGAAGCCGTCAAAGCCCTCGTCGGGGGTGCAGCCTCAACCTCAATCTGAACCCATGCCCGCTCCCGCCCATCCCTGGTGGGCCCCAGCCAGGCCAGCCCCTGCGGTGGCACCACCGAAGTCCCACCATCGCCATGCCATATCTGAGGTGACCTTCTGCTTTTGCGGGGGCCTTGATGAGATTGACTCCAAGGACAACCTTTTCTCCACGTTCATGGACATGGCGAAGATCACCGGCGCTGCGGAGGCAGTCCTCCTCGCTACAAAAATACCACATGTTTGCAACTCTGAATGATGCACTCAAGCAGGAAGTGGAGAAGCTTAATATCGCTACAAGTGAGACGACAAACCCTGATGAAGCATATAATATGGGAATGCATCATGTCCAATACAACCCGTCTTTCTTCCAGCTCTCCGTGCAACACACACCTCAGCACCATTCAAGTGTTCATCAGTTGCCACCCCAGTTCTACCACCTCATCCTAATGTCCCAAGCCACCAGAAGCTATCCCACTCCAACATGTTCCCAGATATGATGCAGCAAGACTCTTGGGCGATTCCAGGGGCTGGACATTGGCAAAGGATCAGTGGCTGTGAAGTTGGGCGCAGAGGCTGCCGTGAAGTCAGAGGGTAGCTCTATATCTCAGGTGAAAGTAATAGCACCTTCTAATAGTGGACCTACCAGCAAACAAGTACTTCCATTTAGATTTATTTGTTCATAGTCGTACTTCTTCCCTTGCCCCTCCCAGGCATATTTTTTATCAAATTCTTCCTATTTATCTGGCATTGTTTGGTTGCAGAGACCCGGATAGTTTTGTTTGGGTTCATCTCCCCATGTGCTGTGTGTTGTTTCGAAGTTTGGTTGGACTTGGTGATCGACCTGTGTTCTTTCTGGTTACCTTACATAGACTATCGTGGGTTTTCCATTTGGAATTCCGTACATTTTTCTGTTGATATGCTTTGCATCCTGGGAATCTAGAAGTATCATATTGTTGTAGAATTGTGTTGTTTCAGACATCTGAACTTTTTAGAAAATGGTTTACACACTTTTGATATAAAAATGGTTTACACACATCACATCCTTTTGGGAGCAAGTATTACTCGGTTGGCAAAATAACTTATCTTGGTGAAGTTAGAGAGTAAAAGCTACTAGCTTCATCCGGGTTTATTGTTCTCCTTCCTATTTTGTGCCAAAATTTAACCGTAGATTTGACTAACGAAATATAAGTTGTATGCCACAAAAGATATATTGTTGGATTCAGATTTGAAAGTGGTTTTTAATAATACTATTTTTGTGGTTTATAACTTGTTTTTTGATAGTTAAATCAAAGGTCAAAGCTTGAATCAGAACACAATGGAGACTAATAAACGAGGACGGAGGTA
>CBMN010055815.1:0-13396 GCA_000582825.1 Hordeum pubiflorum
GTGCGTAGGAAATTTTTTGTTTTCCATGCAACGTTCCCCAACAAAAAGCAGTGCGTGTCGGACCATGGCCACTGCGATGAATGGTGGTCGTGGCACCGCGTCCGACACGACATGCACGGAGTCGTGCGCGAGCGATCCTATCGGCGGCGCCGCGAACTAGTTGATAGCCTCGTCATTGTAGACAAAGACCGTGGGAGGAGAAATGCAGTGCTCGTGCCATGGTAGCGTCAGTGCAGTAGGACGAGAGANNNNAGGCCAAGATGACCGACGCCGGAAACGACTCTAGTGTAGTAGGATGCGGGCAAGGAGGTCAAGAGGAACGGCACCGACGTCGAAAGGGACGAACATGAGGGCTCTGAGACTGAGGATAGAGGAGAAGAAGTACAGTGTGCGTGTAATTGCAGCGTCAATGGAGTAGGATCGTCAAAACAAAGAACTTGCAACACGAATCTCGTGTGAAACTGCGTGACGTAGCTGCCTGTCAAAGGAAACTTCAAACGAGTCGACCGTACGCAACTAATTTAACAAAATTCGTCCAAAATAGCTTCAAACTTGAACATAAAATTAAGCATTTACGGTCGACGAAACTACGAACCGATCACATAAATAGAACCTTAACATCAATGTGCATCTTTTTCGTGTAAAGATTATTTTGAATCAAAACATCGTTGTGTAGATTAGAAAGGAGAAGTAAGCAATAAGATTAGGGAGGAGTTTAGTGAAGGTAGAAAAAGAAGCACGTACACAGGTCGCATCCCTTAGCCTCCTCTCGTGCAACAGGCCCATCCATGTGCTCTCACCGTGGCTCAACTCATCCTGGCTCGCAAGAACTGCCAATCTGAAAATGCCTAACGAGCCATGTCTATAGACGCTTTAAATTTCGTGCGATACAGGCTCAACGGTAAATGCAGGTATCCAAAACAGTCCAATTTCTTTCCGGGCCTGATTAGACCGGGCAACCAAACGCGCGAGAAGACAAGCCAATCCCAAACCCTAGCCTCGATCCTCGATCGGCCTCGCCCACCCCGGCTGACCATGGCGCTACGCAGCCTGGCCGCGAAGACGCGGGTCCCCGCCGCCGCTGTCCGGCTCGCGTCGGCCCATCGCGTTTCGCCAGCGTCCGGCTGTCGGGCCCTCCCTTTCTGCTCCTCCAGTAAGGTATGCTCCTTCTCCCCTGCACACCGCGCTCGCTCAGGTAAATCATTGGCTGGGTGCCAGAGCCTCCGCCTGTGTGTGGTCGGTCATGTATGCCTGCAAATCGACGAAATGGACAGATAATTTCGTTGATTTCCTCGGCTCCGGATCTAGACGGACCCTTGGCCGTGACCAAAAGTTTCGTTGAGCAATTTATAAACTGTATATTGCGTTACATAGTTTCCAAAGGCACGCCCTTTTGGTGCAAGGCCGCATACCTGCATTGCTAGCTAATGAATTTTGAATATACATTAATCCTTTTTAAGGGGTGAATATATGATTTTGAATATGATTTTGCACTACCAAATCATTCAGCTAGGTTTATCATCAACTGCATATTTATTCCTAATATATTTATTGGGTAATGTGTGTATTGATCTTTTTGTATAAACTTGGTCAACTTGAGACAAGATTAATACTATGTATAAACCGGGCTGGAGGGATTATGTCTGTGCTTTGGCTCCCCCGTCTATGAGCCTACTTGCAAAAAGAAAGGGATGCTGTGAACTGTAGGAGGCTCGTCTAGTAATCTCCCATTGCAGTTGATAGTTGCTACATGCTTCTTACCTTCTTTTCAAAGGCAACGTTTTCATGGTTGCCATGCTTTCACTGTTACAAATTATGCATAGATGCACATGCAAGTTGTTTGGTGACTATCCTTGTTGGCAGTATTTTAAAGAGATGTGGCTGTTATAGATAATTCTAACCTGACAACATTTTGTATTGTCATGGAAACTTCCCATTTTCCCTCTGCACGAGATTGACGGGATATTATAGACCATTTAGAAATGAAAACCATTTGTATTGTCATGAAAATGTTCATCATTTTTACCTTGCATGAGGCTGGCGCTCACAATTTGTAAACTACCGGCATGACTTTCTCATATTTTAGTCATTCATGGATTTGCACGAGAGACACATAGGTATTTGTTCTGACTTGAAAGCGTTAATCAGAGGATCGACTACTTGATTTTGGGATGATGGCATATTATAGGGTACTAGCAGTCAGGAATACTCGGCAAATATGTGTACTTATCATGTGTAGTGATTTCAAGAGCTTATAGTGCTGCAAATACTCTTGTCTCCTAATATTTTTGTTCCCCTGTATCATTACAGGACATGTAAGGACCAAATCTTGCACCGAATATTACCTTCTCAGTATTTTGCTATTTTGTTGTTAAATTGTAGAGCCCTAGAGACTGGTACCTGCTTCAGCGAGAACGTTATGACAGTGTGACAAGAGAGTTAAAAAACTTCAGGTATAAGCTTCAACAACTTTCATTTTAGTATTACAGCTCAAAAGATTGAATATGATGTAATGCCTCAATTCTTTTTCTTTTTGGCAGCCGTGAGGTTGTGTGGACTGAAAGGCTAGCTAAGCTGCTTAATGTGGTATACGTGCTGGGTATGCCTTTTATCGCTGGCCCTTTGGTCTTAAAAGGGATTGCCATTCGGAGAATGTGAGGGTAGAAGCCATCCATTGCTTCGTTTATTACTGCCGATGCATGTGAACTCGTAGTTTAGCACTCTCTTTGTGGTAACTGCCTGCTTGCAAGAGCAGATAACCATATGGGAATAATGGCTTGTTGCGTCTGTATCTTGACCCGCATTGCGTTGCGGATAACCTGGTGATTATATCTTTATGTATGTTTGTGCAAGCGTACTTGTTTGCTGTAATGGTTTGCTGCACTTGATGGCCGTTAAGTTATGTTTGTCCCTATGGATCTACTGTTTCTGAGTGGTGTTGGGTTTCTCTAGGTACCCTTTGTTCAGGGGCCTGATTTATGTACACTGGACTGCTATGTGCAGCGCCAACTTTGCTGTGTGCAGAGCTAAGCTATTAGTGAAATCATATGGCTTAAGTTTACAAGCAAACTACTACCTCTGTTTTTAAATGTTAGACATTTTCGCAGTTTAAATTGAACTGCCAACACGTCTTATATTTAGGAATAGAGGGTGTACCAAAGTATATCGTTTCCTTTCCATTGCATTTCCTTGGAAGTAGCATATGACTTATTTTTTCTTGAATTTATTAGAAATTTACAGTTTATCTTCACAATGGTGTGTAGTGTTTCCTTGTGAAATCATGCTTTGTTATTCGAGTGAGTCTGTTGATTTCTTGGACCACCGGCTTGCAGTTACATGCAGTAACGGGCTTCCTGATGCCTATGTCCTGAGCCAAAGTGGTCAGTGACTTCCTTCTCTGCAGATCGCCGCAGTTGAGTGCATTTGCAATACTGCCATCTACTCCCTCTATAAAGAAATATAAGTGTTAGTGAAGAAGAGTAAAATACACTCACTGTTTTGTCATTGCGTTTTGGAAAGTGCAAGTTAGGATCATTATGGTTGATAAGATGTCATATCTGCATTGAGTTTGTGTTGTGCCGTACAACGTTTCAACTATTTCAGTCTGCATCCGCTTGCAGTAGGTCAGTTAGTGTCGGCATTTTCTAGATGGGGTTCAATTGTCTGTTTGTAAGCTTCTTCTTTTATTTTATTTTTTAAACTGGGCATAACCCCTTTCCATTACTTGACATAATGGAAATACAACAGTCTAATCTTTAAAGAAATTAGAAAGGGGAAAGCGAGTTCAAAGCATCAGATAGGAAACCTACTGTGAGTGCTCGACTGCTCGTCATTGAACGACTCATCGCAGGGCGAAAACCCAACGACACCTGCTCACCTACAAAACTAAACGAGGAGATTAACAAATTCAAAAGGAGTCATCCAAGCTAACCGAGCTCGCAAGCGAGCCACATAGCAAAGCTCACACAGGAGCGGAATTAACAACCTGACTGGAGAGCAGCGGTAGATCAAGCAGATTCCAGCATCGGTCGACCTTAATCCCTTCAGGGGCCGCACAGATTCTCATCATGTTGATCGCAGCAGTCTTCAGCATCTTTGCGCCGCGCTCCATAGCCTCCCGGTCCTCGCCATCCATCAAACCTGCCAAGTATGTAAGGAAACCACATGAAAACCACATCAAAAGAAGACCTCAGTTTTTTGTGTTCAAAGGTGGCCCTGCTGCGGCAATTTCACATTGCCCAACAAATCATTGCAAGGTCAAAAGTATAGAACTTTGCTCCATCAGAATGAAAAACATAGCACCAGGAAAAATATTGCCATAGATTATTCGGGCATAAGTCACTGCCAGCACACATCCAACAGTCCTCCAAACAACACTAGCAACAGAACATGTAAAGAAAAGATGTCTAATTTGCAGTAAGAATAAATCAATCGATCACGCAACTCTGCAAGACATCATAAGACTGAATGAATGCATAAAAGTTTTTTTGTTTCATTGTTAGGGCGACTGAATGAAAGCATCCACTGCGTGCAAAAGCTATACGCACCTACTCTGACGATAGGACTATTTCGAACCTTTAAATTTGGACTTGTACATAAAAATCAGTGATTGATATGTACGTCCACATTCATCAAGCACATGAATGTTCAGGTCCCGCATGCCTTAGAGCAACTTCAACCGGGCGACCCAAACGGACACACGTTTTGGCCCTTTTTTCTCCGTTTGAATCGGCCGAGCGGACCCTCGTGTTCAATTTTAGAAATGGGTCAGCTCGTCCATCCAACGCAGGTCTGGATCCAAATTTCAAACGCGGACTTAAAACAACACAGAAATATACAAAAGCCCAAACNNNGATAATTTAACATTAAAACACCGGTCAAAAGCCGGCCCAAGTCCACATAAACATAATTAAAAATAAAAAAGTCGCCGCCGCACGGACTGCCCTAGGCGTCGTCATCCTCATCCTCGTCCGGGGCGGTGAGGTCGATGAACTCCGGCGCCGGGCCAGCCCAGGGGAACGCCGCCTCCTAGGCCTGAGCAGCGTTCTGCGGTGGCAGCGCAGGCGGCTAGGGCCGCGGGCTCGCTCCTCCGCCTCCCTCTCCCGACACTCCTCCTCCTCCTCCTCCAGCGCCCAGCGGCGCTCCAGCTTCATCTACGCCTTGATCTAGGTGCGCTCCACCGCCAGCATGCACGTCTTCTAGTGCAGGAAATAGGCCGTCTCCCGCTCCGACGTGACGCCGAGCCACACGGGTGGCGCGGAGACCCACTCCCGGAGCTAGCCGTTCCACTCATAGCGGTGCGGCTCGGGCTCCTCCACCTCGACCTTGGGCTAGGGAAGCGCCGGAGGCGCCGTCGCGGATAACACGAGGGCCTCCTCGAGGCCCTCCCAGTGCGCGTCCTCGTCGCGCCTGCTCTCCTCGATGGCGCGATCCAATGCCGCCTCGAGGGCGGCCTTGTAAGCCGCCTCCTCCTCCTGCTCCTCCAGCTTCACCTCAGGGGGCGGCAGTGGGACGACGAGACCGAGCTGGAAGCCGTGGAGGCGCTCCTGCTCATGCTCCATGGAGAACCAAACCTCCCAGTTTGAGGAGTCGGCCGCGTAAGCTGGATGCCGCCTCTGGTCGGGGGTCAGCAGCTCATTTCGCTGGTGCACCTCCTCTGCGTGCGCACGCGCGGACTGGGGCACCGCCGGCACAGGGATACGATGGGAGTCTAGATGCCAACCATGCGGGAGGTTGACAGCTGGGTACGGGTGGGCCTGCCTGTACTTGCAGTGCCAACGCGCTTGGTGGACTGGGATGTACAGTCTCTCATGTTCCCGCGGTGGCTCACAGCGGCGAGGTGGCGCTGGCGTCTGGGACGAGCTAGTACCCAAGGTGAGATTGCCCTATCCACAGGTAGCCTCGGGCCATGAAGGCCCCGACATGACACAAGATAAAACTAAGAGAATGTGGAAGAGGAAAATATATCCCACATCAGATGTGCGTAGGAGTGCGAGAACTAAACAAAATTAAAAAATTCCATGATGAAATATGAAAGGAAAGTTTTGTAATAGCAGAGGTCTAGCGGACTTGGCGAAAACAAGATTCCATAGAGAAGCATCAATTGAACATAGGCTTGATTTTATGGCTTTACTCGAGACGGGTAGGGATAACTTCACACTCCAATTTCTCAACACCATTTCAGGTGGAGTCGAGTTTGATTGGCATTGCTTACCCCTAAGAGGTCGATCTGCTGGGGTCTTACTTGGGGTTAAGTGTGAAACACTGGAGGTGTTGAATGTGGTATATAGAGAGTTCGCTGTCAAATTTCGCGTTAGGCCAAAAGTTGATGGGTTCAGATGGGCTCTGGTGGCTGTTTATGGGGCGGCCCAGCCGGAGCTGAAATCTGACCTCCTCGCAGACTTGGTAAGAATTTGTGGAGATGAAAGATTACCAATTCTTGTTGGTGAGATTTTAACATCATAAGAAGGAAAGAGGAGAAAAACAATGACAACTTCGATGGAAGATGGTCATTTATGTTTAACATGATTATTGAGAGTCTCGACTTGAGGAAGATTGACCTCACTGGTAGACAATTCACGTGGGCTAATTCATTACCGGTGCCAACATATGAGAAGTTGGATCGGGTCCTCACTAGTGTAGAGTGGGAGCAAAAATATCCTTTGGTAACAGTTCATGCATTACAAATGGCCATTTCAGATCACACACCACTATTGGTCGATTCTGGGGAAGCGACTCATGTGGGTAACAACAATATTTTCTCTTTCGAATTAAGTTGGCTCGAGAGAGAAGGATTAATGGATCTCATTTCTGCAGAATGGGCCAGGGAATCTGATGGGTCATCTAATATTGATAGGTGGCAAAACAAAATTAGACACTTGCGCCAATTCTTGAGAGGATGGGCCAAGAATCAAAGTTGTTTGTACAAAGTAGAGAAAGAGAGACTCATTCAACTCATTAATGAGTTGGACGTCAAAGCTGAGTCTGCACTTCTTAATATGTCAGACCGGAATATAAAGACTGAGGCTGAAAAGAATTTACAAACTCTTTTGAGGGAGGAGGAGATGAAATGGGCTCTACGAGCGAAGGTGACGAAGGTAGTCCATGGGGATGATAACACACAATTCTTCCACATGATCGCGAATGGCAAGCATAGTAAGAAGAAAACTATTCAGCTCGAACATGATGAGGGTACAATTGTAGGGCATGAGAACCTAAAATTGTATATCTCAGAATATTACAAGAAACTTTTTGGTGCTCCCGAAGAGAATTTTGTTTATCTGGACGAGAGTGCAACAGGTGACATACCTCAGCTCAGTTCAGATGAGAATGAGGTTTTGTCAGCCCCGTTCACTGAGAAAGAGGTGTTTGATGCAATAGCACAGATGAAAGAAAATAAGGCCCGGGACCGTATGGGTTCCCGGCAGAATTTTATAAGAAGTGTTGGCACATTATAAAGGGACATCTTTTACCTATGTTCCATGATTTGTTTAATGGTCATTTGCAGCTGTTTCACCTAAACTTTGGAACAATAACTTTGTTGCCAAAGAAGGTGGAGGCTATTCGCATGGAGCAATTCAGGCCGATATGTCTACTCAATGTTAGTTTCAAAATTTTCACTAAGGTTGGTACGAATAGGTTGATGCAGATAGCCCATTCGGTAGTCCAACCAACTCAGACAGCTTTCATGCCTGGAAGACACATCCTAGAAGGGGTCGCTGTCTTGAATGAAACATTGCATGAAATCCATACAAAGAAACTTGATGGGGTTATCTTTAAAGTGGATTTCGCGAAGGCGTATGATAAGGTCAAATGGCCATTCCTCTAACAGGCTTTACGCATGAAGGGGTTCAACGAATCCTGGAGGGATCAGGTGGACGCTTTCATTCAGAAAGGTAGTGTTGGGATTAAAGTTAATGATGACATAGGTCATTATTTTCAGACGCATAAAGGATTTTGATAGGGAGACTCCATGTGTTGTTCAACATAGTTGCAGATATGTTGGCAGTCCTTATTGGCCAGGCTAAAGAAAATGGCCAAGTGAGAGGACTAGTCCCACACCTTGTAGATGGGGGAGTGTCCATTTTACAATACACAGATGACACAATCATTTTTATGGAACACGATATCGCAAAAGCTAGGAATATGAAGCTTGTACTCTGCTTATTTGAACAATTGTCTGGATTAAAAATAAATTTTAGCAAAAGTGAATTGTTCTGCTTTGGGGGAGCAAAGGAGGAACAAGATGCTTACAGGCAACTATTCGGATGTGAAATGGGATCCTTACCTTCTAGCTACCTAGGGATTCCCATTCATTATAGACGGTTGACGAATAAGGAATGTAAATGTATTGAAGATAGATTAGAAAAAAGATTAAGTTGCTGGAAGGGCAAGCTTATGTCGTATGGAGGTCGGCTCGTGTTGATAAATTCGGTTTTTACAAGCTTGTCGATGTTCCTTTTTCTTTCTTTGAAGTACCGGTAGGTGTACGGAAAAGACTAGACTTTTATCGATCTCATTTCTTTTCGCAAAGTGATGAGACTAAGAAAAAATACAGATTGGCAAGGTGGGATATTATCTGCAGACCCAAATACCAAGGGGGTTTAGGGATTGAGAATTTAGAAGTAAAGAATAGATGCCTTCTTAGCAAGTGGCTATACACAGTGGCGGATGCAGGGGGGACCAGCAGGGGCCCTGGGCCCTCCTAACATCAAGGATTTGTAGCTAATTTGCTGATGAACAGTGCATAATTCATGGTTATTTGCTGCTAAAATCCTGGCTTTCTACGATTTGGCCCTCCCTAACCTGCTTTAACTGCCCTCGGCCCCCTTGATTCTTTTTTTCTGGCTCCGCCACTAGCTATACAGGTTATCTACTAAGAACGAAGGGATGTGGGTACAAATCTTGAGGAATAAGTACTTACAGTCTAAGACATTGGCCCAGGTTACAACTAGACCTAATGACTCACCTTTTTGGAAGGGGTTTAATGAAGATGAAGGTAACCTTCCAACGGGTGAAGTTTTTAGTTGGTAATGGTACCTCGATAAGATTCTAGGAGGACGCATGGCTTGGGGACACGCCTCTAGCTTTACAATATCCTTTCCTATATAATATTGCACAATGTAAGGAAGATTACTTGCCACGGTATTACATTCGGTCCTTCTGAATATCAAGTTCAGGCGATCTCTAGTGGGAGAACGTTGGAATGCCTGGCTACACTTGGTCAGACGATTGATGGATGTTCAACTTTCTGACCAAACAAATAATATTCACTGGAAATTATCTATGAATTGTGTGTTTTCAGTGAAGTCGATGTACATAGATTTAATTAACTCTGGGTCTCTTTTGAGATCATTGCATATTTCGAAAACTAAAGTGCCGCTTATAATTAAATTTTCCATATGGTTTGTACACAAGGGAGTGGTACTAACCAAAGACAATTTGATAAAGCAAAAATGGGTAGGCAGTTCTAGATGTTGCTATTGTGATCAAACTAAAACAATAAGACACCTCTTTCTCGATTGTCCTCTAGCAAATCTATTATGGCGCACTATTCATATAGCCTTCAACATTAGTCCACCAAGGAACATTAATACGTTGTTTGGGATGTGGCTCAGTGGAGTAAACGTAACTATAGCGAATCATATCCGGATTGAAATAAGTGCATTATTTTGGGCTATATGGAACACTAGAAACGATATGATTTTAATGGCAAGAACTTCAACAATTTTTTGCAGGTTATTTACAGAACCACAACTTGGATCCGTATGTGGTCGTTACTCACTCATGCGGACTCCAAAAAACTTATGGTTATTGCGTGCAACCGGTGGGAGACGGTCGCACAGGCTATCTTCAATCAATTTGGATGGCGAGCTAATAATAGGCTAGGTGTATAGACATCGTAGCCTACTTTTGATTTCGCCGGATGTGACAGTCTTTATTTATTTACGTGTTTGTTTTATTTGCTCAGTTCGTGAGCCCGTTGTGGAATTATGACCTTGTTTTTGAACATATTCAATAATATGGCTGCATATATCGATTGATGCAGAGGTGGGGGGCGGCATTCCTTCTTTTCAAATAAATAAATAAATCACAGTTCTGGTGAAATGATTCAGGCCAATATTGAGGCTGGTTTTTATATTTTTGTTAGGGGAAATTTCCAATCTACAATGACTGCTAGCCAGGTAAATAGTTCCCATTACCATCCATACATCATATCTTATGTTTTAATTTGTGCTTATTGATCAAGAACCTAAGAACCTAATTACAGCTTTCGCAATTGTTATCTTCCCTGAAGTTATATTTCTCCAATTTCGTCGGTTCACATTTTGTACAAGGTAAAATATGGGATCCATGTACAAGATTCAAGCTTTTCTTAGTACTGGTACAAGATGGAAGACTCCTCCGCTTTATCTATTTTCTCATTTTCTCACGAGCGCTGTGATGAAACCCTAGCCATGTTGTAGCGGCGCTGCCGCCCTTGCTATGCGTGTCTGCACCATTAATTACAACAGCCATATCTGGTGAGCCCAAGATTAATAAGTACATAGCGTGCCTTTAGACTACCCACAATGGAGAGTAACATAAAGTAGTAATGCATATGTTACTAGTCTAAGTTACTACATTTACAGTGGATAGTAACATAGGGGTAGTAACATTGAGCCTTTCATTTATTAGCTTATAGACTCATCTTGCCTTGATATGCGTTATGTTACTCATAGGGATAGTAAAATGCTAAATTACTCAATTTCTCTCTTTTCTCATTAATTAGTTGCCACATCATATTTTTTGCTTAGGTGGGATCTATATTACTACCTATGTTACTCCCATTGTGGGTAGTCTTAGTATTCCCGCGATGATTAGAGTTTCGTTAGGGGACTCACAACCTCTC
The DNA here is from genome assembly GCA_000582825.1 of Hordeum pubiflorum. NCBI lineage: Eukaryota > Viridiplantae > Streptophyta > Magnoliopsida > Poales > Poaceae > Hordeum > Hordeum pubiflorum. Next base: position 10,892 of record CBMN010055815.1, read on the forward strand.
GTTCTTATCTTCATGCAGTGGTTGAAAGATTGTCTACCAAATATGTGTTCATCTCCTATTGTACGTACATGACCACAAAAAGTTAGGGAGTGACAATGTTCTGGATATGTTGCAGCACCATGGTAATTCCTCTATTCATTAGGTAGACAAAATATGCACCTGATGAATACCACATCGCCAGTCCAAACTGCTATGTATCGCTTAAAGCGAGCAGTAAAATAATACTCGCTAATAGCGCTCCCCAACTGGGCCTGCCAATCTTCGGAGCCGTGTTCCCTGAGCAGGCTTCCGAAACGTGCTCTGGAGCTGCCCAACCAGTTTTGGAAGCTTCTAGGCTGGGGTTTTCTTCTTTTCTTAATGCATTTTTTGTCTTTTGTATTTTCAGTTATTCTTTTATGGTTTTATTTTCTAATTTTAAATTAATGCAAACAAATTACATTTGTCTTTAAAAAACAATCATTGAATATCTTTTAAAATCACGAGCATTTTTAAAATTTGTGAACATTTTTCCAAATTCAAGATCAATTTTACAAATTCTTGGGAAAAACTACAAATCATGATTTTTTAAAATTCTCATCATTTTCTCAAATTCCAGAACTTTTTTAAATCCATGGATCTGTGGCGTGGAATATCCTGCCTCGCAAATCAAGAAATTAATTGTGAAGTCAATGTGAAAGTTTGGCCCCGTCGATCATGAATAATGGATGTCCATCCTAATTGACCAGTAGATGTTAATTGTCTCCGACCTTGTCGGTGATGAACGCTGAATGTTAGCCTAGTCGTCGAGGATACGTGAATAATTTCTGGCCTCATTGAACATTAATCATGGAAACACGTTTCTTCTCTCTTAGTTGAACACATGTAGATCCTCTAGCATGTTCCTTCATTTGTTTCTTTGAAGAAATAAACTCAGTGTTTGAAAAGGTGAAAGATATAAAAGTCATAATGTCATGTTCGCTTCCGCGCTGTAATGTAAATCGTAAAGGTGAAATAATTAAATTTGTTTCCCGTTGACCATACATTTCAGTTTTTCTTCGATGTTATCGTTTACATGATCACAAACAATGTTACCATGCATGATGGGAAAATATTATTCATCAACCTTCGCCTCTTTTATTACACGATACCTCTGAGCCTCTTCGATCCTCCTTAGAATGCTTGAAATATCATTGCATGCTAGAAAAGATATCCACTTGGTCTATCTCATATGAAGTAAAATTAACACAATGTACCAAGGGATAATTCAAAACATGTTGCATTTTGATTCATTTATTTACACTAGCCGGGTAGTCAAAAGTTCGCCAAATATTAGTGCATGAAAGAGGTCTCTTTCATTACATTTCTAATTTATCATTTTTTGAAGAATGGTTTATAATGCATGTACTCTATTTTCGTTTGTTCATATATACTTTATGAAAAAATGAAGCTGTACCAATTCGCATGAAAGGACAACCACAAATAGATATTTTAACGTGTACAACATTACTTTATTGATATCTACAACCCAATTTATTTAGTCAGATATTTTTCACTCTATAGGTTAAGGGTTTTGCAAATTTGTACGGATATTTGGCATTGCAGTATTGTCACTGAAAAAAGACAACTATTTGTTTAAAAAATTCTATTTTACTATTTTCAATGCACATGTTTGGACTTTGATACATGCATTTCATATTAGCTGAAAATAATTAGGAAATATATACCTTTATGAGTTATTTTAGCTTAATTGTCTAGAAAATAGTCCGTATGAAACATGAAAAATGTTATTTCAGTTACATATAAAAGAATCATGCTTCATGATGTTGCTTGCGCATTTTCTCGCTCTACTTTGTTAGTTAGTTAAAAAGAATATAAGGGCCTAAGGTTGCACCATTGGTTAAGCCTTATGTGTTTAGTCACCAAGGGGGAAGTAGTTTATCATACTAATCATCATTGAACACATTATTCTTTGCTGTCTTGACTAAGTGGGCTTCGAACATCCCACGTTGCTTCCAACGCATCCCACGTTAGCCAAGAATAACTTAACTACCTAGAACTAACACGGGTTAGAAAACCAAATACTAAGCTGAAGTCAAGAAAGAGGAAGGAATGACAAACCCAAAGTCAACTGAAAAAAAGAGCCTAGATGCATTGGCTCGCTGCGCCTCGAGTTCACACATTGCAATCTGAACACGAAACGAAAAAATTTATGCGCAATGTAATTGAAATGGAAGGAATACATCGCAAGCTACACATGAAGAACTAATATGAGAACAACATGTGCATACACTATTATACGAACTCTAGAAACCAAATTAAAAGACCCCAGTCCCGTCGCATCTTGCACCGTGTCTCTTTATATACAACACAATGCCCGAGGGACCACTATCGTTCAACACAATGTACTAGCAATCTAGCAAGTATCTAAGCTGTGTAAAGAACAGAGGACAAGAGAGAGAGAAGGATGCTAGAGATGAAGCCGCAGGGAGCCGGTTTTAGTGGATCACTAGTGCAGAATCGGCCTAT
>CBMN010056045.1:0-14646 GCA_000582825.1 Hordeum pubiflorum
TTGGAATCCAAGTTTTGTAATCTATATAAACAGCCCTTTGAGGACTCAATCAATACAATTATTATTCTCCAATTATCAACATTGAGGACGATAGCTAGGCATAGGACGCCTAGCTTCTCCTTGTGCCGATGACTCAGGTATTTCAACATAGCGGCTAGAGGTGTGATATCTTGACCTGCCCCCAGCTCAGTATGGTGGTTCGGCGGTACGTGGGTACTGGCCTTGAGGATGATGCACGGACCTACTCTTAGGTTGTGGGCCATGACCCTGTAACTGTTGTTGTATTTCTCTCATCTGAGACTGAAGCTGCTGAAATTGTCTTTGGAGATCCATGGACTGGGGTGCCGGCACCTCGTTTGAGAGCACGGCAAATCTGTTCTCATTTGGATTAGTGTTGGCCGTGATGTGACAAGCCGAAACTAACACATTGGGCTGGAAGTGACTCCTTCTATCACCAACAGATGAGCGACATCCAGGAAAGTTAATTGGGCGCTTCACTGTGCGCGTCCAGAATTTATTCATTATTGCTTGCCTAACAAAATCGTTCACCTGTTGTGGTTCAACGATCAACGGGTTTGGGGCAAGAGTATGTGGATCACACACAGGGTCAGGATATTCTATACCCTCCTCCTGCTGTACTCTATCATCTTGAGTGGTATTTCCACTCAACTGAGCTCTATTCTCTTGATTTGGCTGCGTTTCCTCCGATAGTTCTGGAGTGCATTGACATTTTTTCTGGAACGGGCATTACGCACCGACCAAGATAAATCATAGGAGGCTTTGTCAAGCCCTTCCAAGAGTTTAGCTTTCTTCTGCTCAAGGGCCTGGGCGGATAGTATCGCCCCCGGCACAACAGTGGTAACCTGGGGTTGGTTCAAGTGCTCCAGCATGCCGCGAGCCTCTATCATCAAGGAGTTCCTCTGTTCCCTAGCCCTGATAGTTGCTTCCCTGTGTGCCTTCTTGGCTTCAGCATCACAGGTGAGTGTTGGCTCTCGCATCTGATGGACGTAAAGCTTGTCTTCGTGCTGCATGACTGCCATGAGAGGCATCGTTCCGAACTGGAGCAAACATGTCGTTGGGGAGTGCTTCATGACCTCCTCAACAGTGATTGGAGGGAAGGACTCACCTACACAAGGGAATCCTTCGATTAGTACATGACCATGCAATATAAACTCATGGAATGTAGTGCAAGCATTAAATTTACTCATAAGATATCCACTACGTGGTGGATCTCTTTTCTAATTAGCGCGTATCACATCATGTGCTTGGAGCAGGACGTTGTACTTTATTCAACGTCTCAATGCTTTGATTTTGCATAAGCAAAAGATAATTGACGATCTTTCGAGTGCAGCAAACATGGGATGAGAATCATGTCCCACTGGGCGTGCCATTTCGTTTTGCCAAAACGAAACGCACCGCTCCCTTTTTAAGGGAGGGTATTTCCCAATGCGTAGTAGTAATAAAATCGCGGGCGTGCCACTTGTTTAAAGAAAACAAGAAAAATACAGTAAACATATGGACAAAAATAAATGGATAAATGAACGTAGGAAAACACTGCATTTTATTAATATCGTTGCATCATACAAAATACAAGTGTACGCTCCCATAGGAATTATCCTTTTTGCCTTCTGTGTTGCGCTCATGGTGTATCACTGAAGATGATTGCGTAGTTCACTGATTCCCGGTGCGTTTGCAAGCATCCGGTTAATTACATCCACGGGATCAAGCCCGCGGAAAACCTCCGATTAAGATGATCGTCGTCGTGTGTTGGATTGATCATCCATATGCATGTGATATTTCATGTAAATATTTGTGCGGGTGGCTTTGTTTCGCCGAAGCCCAGTCACGTATACTATCAACATGTCAATATGACCAACAGGATATGTCAATGATGAAGGGGGTGACTTTCGCCTCGTCGGTGCCCAGTCATGTATCGCCCTGACTTCATCAGACGCGGACGTGTATGTGTTGCCATCGCCTCGTCGGTGCCCGGCAATGGTGTGTCCGACCCTGTAGGTTTAAGACATGTCCAAAGAACGGTGACCCGGCCTCGTCCATACTCGGCCATGGTTTTGCCTAGCCTCGCCGGTACTACACATGTGGTGATGTATGTGTAGCCTTTGTCTCATTGACACTCGGCCAAGATGTCGATGTAGAAAATATCACAAATGCATAATAGAAAGTACTTGCCAACAAACATATGTATATTAACCTCGACTCCTTATGGGAGCAAGATCAATGTGAGATTATTTCCTCGCCTCCTCATAAGGGGTAGAAACAAAAGAGGTTAATTCCACTTCCTCGTAAGGGGTGAAACTAATTTAGTGTTATCGAACTCGCCTCCTCGTGAGGGGCGGAACTACAACAATATTTGACTAATCTTGCCTCTTCGTAAGGGGCAAAATTAGTATAACGATCCGTCTTGCCTACTCGTAAGTGGCGAACGTAGGGATTAATCTCGCCTCCTCGTAAAGAACGAAATCAATATAGTGATCTATCTCGCCTCCTCGTAAGGGGCGGATGTAGAGATTAATCTTGCTTCCTCGTAAGGAGCGAAATCAATGTAGTGATCAGTCGACCTCCTCGTGAGGGGCACGACTAATCCTAATGTTATAGAGCTCGTCATCGGGAAGCCATGATTCAGGCGTCACTTCGATGGAGAAATTTATCCTTGCATCGGTCTTTCTGACGGCACGGATCAAGTTTTCAACATGGTTCATGATGATGGATATGTTTACGCCATGAAGTATTTCTCCATGAAACAGATCAGGAAGAAGAGATTTGGAAGGCGAACTCACCCGTGGAGAAAAGCATCACGGATTGCAGCATGTTGGCCATCGTAGTTTCGCGAAGCTTCCTCTCAAACTGATTCAATTTCTTAATTTTTTGGATCGTCTCGTTTACGCGTCGCTCTTTTGGTGATCTGAGACAAACTTGACGGTGTGTTGATGCGTCGTGCCGCGATCGCTCTTTTGGCGATTTGATTGCGGGCAACGCGTGCGTGTGGTGGAGACGACGGTTGTTTCCGGCGAGAGCTCTGGCGTGCTGTGCGGAGCTCTCGACGGAAGGCTTGTACGTCTACGTGCGTGCCTGGGTGTTGGTGTATGGATGGTGCGTGTGCTTGACGGCGTGCGCGTGTGTTGTGCGTCTCGGTGCGTGGCTTCCCTCGTGAGGGCTACCTCACTTTATATAGGCGCCGGTCGTTGGTCAAGGCGGTGGAAAACGTCTGGGTTTAAAACGGCAACAGAGTCTATCCCTAGTTGCGTGCTGTGTGTTTCTTTTTTCTAGACTTCTTTCTCTCTTGCACGCCAATTAAACTCAGCCCAACAGGCCCTGCTACGTGGGCCTTGTTCCGTTCGGTCACATTGCATGCAACTCGTTTGCATTAGCAGCAAATCTACGTGGCGCATGCATGCACACCAATTCCAAACTTGGCTTGCTTTACATGCACCTATTTTGCCCTTCTGATAATCATTCCTCTTAAACCAAAGTGCAAACCATGAATCCATTCACATCACTGTGTTCTACATGATGAACTCTACAAATAGAGCATAATATTTGATATATTCTTTACCTTCGAATTTATTGACACGTGGGACCCACATGTCATACAAAAGTTCTATTTTCCTCACATATAAGCTTGTATTTATTTGAAGGCCAGTCCACCAAGGCACACACAAATAATTGGTCTTAGTGAGTAAAAAAAATCATCAAACAAATGCCCCCCCGCCGAGTATAGTTTATGGGCAAAGCACATGAAATAGACTTGGCGAGATGATATGTAGATCAGAAGGACAACTTTTTATATATCCAAACTTAGTCGTGCTAGTGGAAAGCTCCATGTATATGCCTTGTATTTAGTCGTGTCCAAGATAGATACGATTTATATTGTAAAGATATAGCGGAAATTCCATGCCATATTTTTTATATGCATAGAAATATTATGATGATTTTGGCATATAGCTCATGCCATGTTATGATATATTTCGGCATTACTCCAATGCGACCATGTTGGTGCCAGCCAAGGAGGATGAATAAAACTATGATAAAAAAGAGCCCCATTGCGACCAAACTATATTGGTGCCAGCCAATGGCTATCAAAATTCTACTGCGACCAAATTTACACTGGTGCCAGCCAATAGACATCAAAGTTCTACTGTGACCAAATTTTGTTGGTGCCAACCAGTAGGTATTTTGATACATTTGATCTTTTGCCTCGAATCAAAGTGATGAGATTTATCAAGTTCGGTGCGACCGTTAAAGGTGCCAGCCACCGACCTTGAAAGGTGATTTACCAGGAAAGTGCCATTAGCTTAATTTTATCAAGTGTGATGCGATTGAAAACTGCACGATGCCAGCCATCATACCTGAAGGGTTTCACAGATCAACACTAACCGCACTGGCGTGTTTCACTGCTCCCATAATTTGATGTGTCATGATAGTCAAAACCTCGGCGTTACCGGGGTGAGCTATAAAACCAAGGTGAGAATGCCCCCAACTAGTTTCATGGGAAATGAGCCATAAAACCGTCTTGAGAGGTTGTAGGCGGCAAGCTACTAACAACCAAGCATTTTCACGGTAGTAGTAGTTTTTTTTGTTTTTGCGTTGCACGTATGCTAGAAGACGAGCCAACATAAGAACGAAGCAAATAACAAAGAGGAAAAAAAACGAGACCCCCAAACAAAAAGAGAGATTTGTTTTTGAAATATTGGCTTTCCCGTTGATCGCCAGCTATATGTGGGACATTAGAAAAGACTGACCAAGAACTCGACCATCAGACATCATGGAAATGTTGGTATTGTTTACTTTGTGGTTCCCTTGGTGTACGTGTATGGGGACGCCATGATTCATGAATACTTCCGAGAGGTAGTGAAAATTCATACTCTAGTCCATCATAGTATTGATAAGCCTCCACAACACAAACATGCCCGCTGCACAATGCCTCAAATACCAAAGACATGGGCATGGCAAAATTTGGATAAGTGGTTTTAGGGTGACGGCTTGGAACATTTTTATGCCTATGTGAGGGGTGGTGAACGGCTACCAACCGCCTTCTTTCGGGTGGATCCCTTACTTCCCAGGATTGTTGACTTGCTGCTTGAACTTCTCTTACAATTTTCCCTTTCGCAAGATTATTTGCCTAGACGACATGCAGATTTTAGACATTGCGAGAGACCTTTCCTTTGAGGATTTTTTTTGAACTCCTTTGCCCTTTATGAGCGAAATTCTCCTTTTCGAGTATATACTGAACTTTTCCAGGATTGCTTCTATGCTTGCTTGGGTGAATCCACCTTAAGAACTTGGAAGGGAGCTATTCACCTTTGTGGACTAAGGTATCCTCAGGCATTTTATTTTGGGCTTGGTGGAATCACACCCTAGGGTTGTCAAGCGGCTACACACTGATGTCCAACTTGTGTTGGGTCAGGCAGCCATTTCATGATCTTTTCCTATAGTCTTCCCCAGGGTGTGGTATTTTTGAGTATCTAAGACATGCCGGGGAACATGAGAGGCGTGGGGCCTCGTTACACAGAAGTACCCAAGTAATTCTCTTCACTACCCATGGAAGCATCCACTCGGTATAGGTCGTGCATTATGAGTGCATGAGCGGCTAGAATTGCCATATTACCTATTTGCCACGCCAAGTCCTTAACCAGTCAAATCTGCAGTCACAAGCTTGGAAAAGTGCGGGAAAGCCGTTTGTTGTAGGACACTGGTGTCCAAAAGGAGAAAAAAAATCTTTTTCCATAAAAAATAGAAAAGAATCAAAAAGGTTCTTTAAAAAAATGCGTGCATAGATCACGCGAAATACTTCTTAAGATACCTCTCGTTGATGGGTGGCATAGGTGGACTTCTTCTTGATCAATAAGTTGATAAGCACCACCGTCGTACACTTGTTCGATTACGAATGGCCCTTCCCATTTGGGCTCGAGTTTGCCTTTGGCTTTACCCTTAACCACAATGGGGCGCCGAAGTACTAGAACCATCTCCCCTTTACGGAATACTTGGGGCTTGACTAGTTTTTCATATGCCCGCACCATATTTTTACGGTATAGCTCTAAATCTTGGAGTGCATTGAGTCGGCCTTCTTCCAAGGAATCCAGTTGTTGAAATCGCAGCCGGATTTGTTCATCTTGGGTAATATCATCATGGATAGCCACTCTTAGAGATGGGAGCTCCACCTCTAGAGGAAGTACAGCCCCACTCCCATAAACCAAGGAGTATGGCGTGGATTGAGTCAGTGTGCGGACTGTAACACGATACGCCCATAAGGCTTCATAGAGACGATCATGCCAGTCGCGATGATGCTTGTGAACAGTCTTTTTCAAGATCTGCCCAAGGGTTTTATTAAAAGCTTCAATTAACCCATTTGCTTGTGGGTAATATCCCGTGGAATAATTCCATTGGATTTTATATTTGGCTATGAATTTGACCATCTTGTTTGATTTGAAAGTCTTTGCATTGTCAGAAGTAATGCGATGGGGGACACCAAAGGGGTATATTATGTTACGTTCCAGAAAATTTATCACATTGTCGTTTTTCACTTCTCTTAGTGGCATGGCCTCTGCCCATCTTGAGAAATAATCTGTTGCGGCGAGAATGAAGACATGCCCCTTCGAGGATGGGGGGTCGAAAGGACCACCAACATCTATGCCCCATGCATCGAATGGCCAAGAGGGTATCGTAGGGTGTAGAGGTACCGGGGGTTGATGTTTGATAACACCATGAATTTGACAATTGTGACATGATCTTGCTACCCTTAAGCAGTCAACCATGATCCCAGGCAAATAGTAACCACCAATTCTTCTACTATGGTACATCTTGGGTCCACTTTGGTGGCCTCCACAAATGCCATGGTGAACTTCTTGTAGTATTTTATCCGCTTCATCTCTCGACACGCATCGCAACAGGAGCTCCTGGCCGAAAGAACGTCGGTACAAGGTCCTGGCCTTAACAACATAAGAAGGGAGGCGTCGTTGCAACCTACGCCTCTCGACGGGGTCATCGGGAAGGATCCCGTGATTAAAGTAATCTATGAAGGGCTTACGACAATCGTCCTCCTTAGTGATTGTTGTCACAGTATGATGAACCTCATGTTCTTCAGGTATTAATTCTAAGACGGCAGGGAGGAGCCACCTTTCTTCTATCTTAAACTTGAGCGGGCTCCCTATCAGGGAGCACTAACGCAGCTGCAAGTTTAGCCAATGCATCAGCAGAAGAATTCTTGCTTCGTGGCACATGTAGGATTTGAATATTCTCAAAAAAATTCATGAGGATCTGGGTTGCCATGTAATACAACACTAGCTCGGGCTTACGTACCTCGTATACATCATTAACTTGACGCACGACGAGTTAAGAATCACCATATGCTAATAAATTTTGCACATCCATAGATAGTGCCAGTAGAAGGCCAAAAATGAGGGCCTCGTACTCTGCTTCATTGTTCAAACATTCTTCTTTAAGGAGAGAGAAGGAATGATGAATGGTGCCAACCTGAGGTGTTTTTAATACCAACCCCGCACCAGCTCTTCTTGTAGATGCACCGTTTGAGTCTGTCTCTATGCGAGAGGCCCCATCAAAATATAGCTCCCATGGGGACTCGATGTCGACAGAAAATACTTCCTCATCGGGCAAATCAATCACCAATGGGGAGTCATCACGCACTGGATGTGCTGCAAGAAAATCGGCCAAAGCTTGCCCTTTAATTGCCTTTTGCGGGACATAAGTAATGTCATATTCCATCATGGACAAGGCCCATTTTCTGAGTCGGCCCATCAAAGCTGGTTGATTCAACACATACTTCACTTGGTCAGCTCTTGCAATCAGTTGGATTTGATGGGCTAACATGTAGTGGTGTTGCTTCTTCAAGGCGAACATGAGAGCTAAACACAACTTCTCTATGGGTGAGTAGTTTTGTTCCGCGCCAACCATAGTGCGGCTTAAGTAATAGCATGCCACCTCCTTTCCTTCATCATTATGTTGTGCCAGAAGCGCCCCCACTGAGGAGGGTTGCGCGGCAATGTAAAGAATCAGAGGGCGTCCTTTAATAGGTGCGGCTAGAACAGGGGGATTAAGTAAATATCGCTTAATGCTTTCAAACGCATGTTGGCATTTCTCATCCCATTCGAACGACACACCTTTCCTCATTAATCTTGTAAAAGGTTGAGTACGCCCAGAGAGGTTGGAAATGAAACGCCTTATGTAGGCCAAGTGTCCCTGTAAGGATTTCAACTTGCTTAAATTGGAAGGAGGTGGCATATCCAAAACCGCCTTAATATTCTTTGGTGAGATTTCTGTGCCACGGTGATGGACAATGAAACCTAAAAATAATCCTGATTGGACGCCAAACGCGCACTTGAGGGGATTCATCTTGAGTTGATGCTTGCGAAGGCGATCAAACACAACACGCAAATCTTTGTGATGATGCAGGCGGTCTCTAGTTTTTACCACCATGTCATCGACATAGCACTCTACAGAGTTATGTATGAGGTCATCTAGAACCATAGTCATGGCTCTTTGGTATGTTGCACCGGCATTCTTCAACCCAAAGGGCATTACTATGTAGTAAAAGTTCCCTTTTGGAGTTCGGAATGCAGTGTCTTCTGCATCATTTTCATCCATTTTGATTTGGTTGTAACCTGATGAGCCGTCCATAAATGATAGGGCAGCATATCCTATAGTGGAATCGACAACCATCTCAGTAATGGGTATAGGAAAATCATCTTTGGGACAAGCACGGTTCAAGTCGCGAAAATCGACACAGATCCGTAATTGCCCATTCTTTTTTTCAACGGGGACAATGTTCGCTAGCCATCGAGGGTATTGTACCTCTTTTATGAAACCGGCGGTAATGAGCTTGTCGACCTCAGCAATAATACTATCTTGCAATTCTGGACGAAAGCGGCGTGGTAGCTGCTTTACTGGTCTGTACTGGGGATCGATTGCTAGCTTGTGCGTGGCGACCTGCGGGTCTAGCCCCGGCATTTCTTTGTAGGTCCATGCGAAACAGTCCCGAAACTCCATTAGGAATTCCCGGTAACTTTCTCGTTCTTCTGGCGTGAGGGAGGCACTAACAAAGGTAGGACGTGGGTCCTCCTCTGTACCAAGATTAATCTCAACAAGCTCATCAACGGTACATTGCCCGCCATCTTCAAGTTGCTGAGGTGTCGGAGCAGCCTCTAATACTTCGCCTTGGTTGATGACTATGGCTTTATGAACCTGGGATAATAGAAAATTTTCATCTTTCATCCCATGATGCGCATTTGTAGCAGCACAAAAAGAACCGGGTTGGGGAAAAGTTTGATAAAAACAGTTACCATCCTCATTATTGAAGGTTGTCTCTATTTGTTCGCATGGAGCATGGACATATGTCATATGGCACACGTCCCATTGTGGGTCATCGTATTCTTCGTCCTCGCTCTCAGGAGATTCTGAGCGAACGTAGCCCAAGCCATATTTTGGTTGGGTCTTATTTGCCTTTTTCTTAATGAGTTTTTCGGCTTGCTCCCACCACACTTCGCATATGGCGGGTGGTGACGACAACCTAGAATTTCGTTCAAGTTCAATACCAGCATTTTTCAGGAGCGAAACCATTCTTGGTTCTACCCTCATAGTAGTCACCGCCACATCAGTATCAAAGAAAGAGATGGGAAATTGCATGGGAAGGTCACATGGTTGTACCTGTGGTATCTTATATAGAAGAGTAGGTAAACAACTTTTATATTTGCCTTGGATCATCAAGACTTGCATCAGTGTTGATATGGAGATGTACATAGATGGGGGTTGCTTAGGCGCTTCCCCTTGTAGCTCTTCTATCTCAGCCACTTCCCTTCGTACTTTACCTTGTCTAGGCATGGTGTTCCCAGTCATTGGACTAGCATACGTCTTTAGTACGAGAGGGACCGGAGAGCCACCTGCACTGTCGAGTATTTTAGAAGTTCCTGAGCATGTGGAACTTTTGTTAGTCAAAGTATCATCAATCGAGGATGTTAGAATAAGAATAGAATCCTTAGATTGAGAATCAAGATTTCTTGTAGGTTGGGATACATACCTTAGTATGAGTGGAGCTGTAGAAGCTTCTGCACTCAACAAGATTGGGGGAGATTTTTGGGCAATTTTTGCTCCTAGATGAGGTGCTCGGCACGACTAGTGCTCCTTGCCTACGAGTATCATCCTCGCGGATTTGGTTCTGCTTAGCGGAGTGCCGACTTGGTTGAGATAGAATATTAGGTGTCGTAGTCGAGCCAGGTGTAATGAGAACATCTGCTGGCGGTGCTGTTCGACCTTGTCGATCGTGCGACTCCCCACTTGAGAAATAGTACTTCGCGTCGGCATGATGGGATTCCTGAATGGTGTATGGAGCAGTGTTGCCAACTATCCGATGTTGCTCTCCACTCTCATCCACAAACTTTAAGCATTGATGCAATGTCGAGGGGACAACTTGGTACTTATGTATCCATGGTCTACCCAATAATGCCGAGTACGAAGTGTTTGCCTCTATGACAAAGAAACACACTTTGAAGCTAAATGAAGACATCTGGATCTTAACTGTGATGGAACCTAGTGCAGATCTCCCTTGATTGTCAAAGCCACATATTACAACCTCTGTTGGTTCTAAGTCATCCAATGTGAAGCCAGCACGTGTCAAACTGCGAACTGGTAATATGTTTACTGCAGAGCCAGGGTCTATGAGGATACGTCGCAAATGAGCAACTCCAATATTCCCCTCTATGTAGAGCGGTCGATTATGATTATCACTTTCCATCACTTTATCTTCCTCCGAAAAGATGATTTCATTTGCACTCAAGAAATTACAAAGGAGACGGTGCTTGGCCATCGCCACTTCATAAATCTCCGGTGTTTCTAATGCCTTGGCAAGAGCTTGTCGGAGCTCAGGCACCAATACTAATGCATCATAAACACTCAACAATGCCGGGACACGTTTAAAATGTGCAACCACATTATAATCTATGGTGGGAGACTTCCCTTTAGCATCCACGGGAGTTTCTTGTGCCTCATCATCTTTAGCAAGGCGATTAGTTTCTTGCGACTTATCTTTTGCTAGTTTCTGTTGTTGAGGCTTATGAGGTTCAGGTAGGATTTTACCTCCTCGAAGGTTCATGTTTACCTCTTTCGAAAGCGATTCATTCATAGGGGCCCCTGCACGCATCACCTCTATATCTTCCGGTGTGAGCACATTGCCTTCTGAGGAGGAACTATTGGACTTATTATATTGAATACCACGTTGCACGCGGTCTTGCTTGAAGTGGATGTGGAGGAGGCATTTTCAGGTGTTTCCACCTCCGTAATTTTGCTAGACTGCCCCCAAGAACGAGGCATAAATTGTGCCAATGTTGGGAGTCGTCTTCCTTGCCGAGGAAATGATTCATCTCCTTCTGACATGGGAACAAATCTTGGCGGCATGCGGTGACGACTGGGGTCATGCCATCTTCTTGCCCCCATCATATTGAGACATGGAGTTACACAGCGTGGACCTTGCTGGTGATTTTGTCTAGAGGAAGGCCTATAGTGCCAACCTTCATGTGACATTCTTTCTCTATACTTGGAGACGGCCGAAGAGGGCCCCAACCCGATCAATCTCTGTTCAACTTGGGCCAGCGAAACCCACCTTTCTGTTGTATTAACCTCTCTATCCATGATGCCGTTCGACTCTACCGTTACCACATTCACGGCATGATATCCTGGATTAATGGCATCATGTTGCAATTGTAATCTTTTTTCATCGATGGCTCTTTGAAGCCATTCCTTAAAAATAACACAGTCCTCAATAACATGGCCCACATATTGATGATATGGGTAATATAGAGGATTATCTGTCATATTAACTTGATCAGGCCTCTTGGGTTCTAGAAGGTTAAAGCGATTGTGTGCCACCACTTGGTTAAAGAAGCCTTTTATCATCTCTCAACAAAAAATGTATTGCTTCTTCAAGAGTTCTTGAATGCTGACACGTTGACGACCCCCTACATGCTCATTTCTTGCACCTAAAAAAGGCACATTGTTCTGATTCATCAATCTTGTTGCATTAGCTTCATTTGAGGCCTTGGGTTTTACAACATTATTATTTGCCTTAGCTGTCACGTTAAAATGCTTAGCATGGTCCGATGCGCTAGCATTTTTGTATAGCTCTGTTATTTGGGGCAACTTCTCAAACTCTAGCTTGGTTGCTGCAACGGTCGAACTGAGAGCGCTAAATGTTTTTGGTTCACGTCGAGATAACTCGAGGGACCAGTGTTGTTGCATCCCATGCACACACATTTCTATGGCATCCTCAGGGTGCATCTCCCGAGCCAAACACACATAGCTATTACGGAACCTGACTATATAGTCATCGATTCTTTCATCACGTCTCTGTCGAACTTGTGCTAGCTCAATTACAGAGAAATCTTTCTTCATGGTTACAAAATGTGCCTTGAAGAGTTCTTTCATGTTTTTCCAGTCAGGTATAGATCCCACCGCTAGGCGGCTGTACCAATGGAAGGCAACCCCAGTTAAAGAACCAGAGAACTGTCGTAATAGGAGCGAGGGACTCCGAGCAGTGACGCCACAAGTTGCCTCAAAGTAAGCCAAATGCTCGCGAGCATCGCCGGTCCCGTCGAACTGACGGAACTTAGGTGGGTGCCATCCTGCTGGGAAGGGAACTAGATCATGCCATGATTCATAAGGTTTATGAAGCTCGCTTTCCGATGTTTGCGGAGCTTGTTCTGCAGCAATTTGCTTCATTTTCTTATTCACCATATCTTCAATTATGGCATGATAATCTTTAAGTACATCTGGTGTAACACCACTAGATGCCGCAGGTGGGGCATTCAACAACTGGGGATGCTGGGTAGTTTCCTCCTTTTGAACCATGCCCCCCAGCTCCTCCAGTTGTGGATCAACAATTGCTGGGCCATCATTAGACGGTGCGCCACGTCCCGGGCTTGTAAGGAGATTAAAAAGTTGGTCAAACTTTTCGTTTAGGTGATCCAACTATAATTGTTGCAAACGAATTTGTTCTTGCATTCTATGTTCGCGTTCCTCAGACGTGCCTACATCATCAATAGGTGGCTTTTCTTTGATTGTGCCACCACCTGAGTTGACTTGATCTTGGCTACTCTTCCCGTGCTCATTAGTCATGTGCACTGGGGCGATATTATTGTTTCCAAATTGTTTCTCATCATCTGACGCTATCGAATGAGCAAGGTTGGAATAATGGGGAGAAATAGCGAATTCTTCCCCATCCGACTCCTCTCCTTCATAACCTTGATGATCTTGAGTTGAACCCTCTTCTATCTTTTGGGAAGCAATCTTTTTTAACCGAGTTGCAATACCCGAGCGCTCTACATACCTTCAGAGCATGCTCGGATCTTGTGGGAGGCGAGATGCCAGACTCACAGATGGACGAGACAAGCTGTGTTGTTCATCCTTGTTAGAAGATATGGGGAGACAAGAGGCCGATGTTGAGGATGTGGCCGCATCAACTTTGCCTTCCTCTTCGGTATTTGTGAACCATCTACGTACTTTTCCCAGATCGGGAAAGAACGTCCTAGAAAAAGGCACCTTTGGGTTGGGCACAATTTCCTCATCAGATGGATAAGAGAATTCTTTCACCACCGGAGGCGGAATCCAGTTATCGTCATGCTCATGGTCCAAGTGGGCGGTCAGGGAACCACACATCACAACATCATTTGAATTAGCGTTTTTATCTCTTGGTGTCGCATCTTCACTTTGTGAAGTAGAGCTGCTTTCATCCACATGAGTACGTGGTGTAGAGTTTATCCCAGTTGCACCAACCAGCGTTACACCATGGTTCAGATGCTCATCCTCTTGTGGAGTAGTAACTGGTAAGATGCTTGCCGGGTCCACCATATCCTTGGAGGATGTGAGCTTACTATCTATTTGCATAGTCTCTCCATTTGGAGCCACCGTTGAACCTTCCTCTTTCTTCCCTTGCTCATGGGCTAGTCCGCTATTAGGGACATTTCCATCACCACCATGATTCATGGTATTTTGATTTGTTTCTTGTTGTTGTTGAGGTTGTGTGATGAGGCGCCCAACAAGGTAATTATACCTCTCATTTTGCAACAATGTTGGTGAAAGCTTTAGCGTGATTTTATCATAAAATGGGTGTACACGCCCATCTGATCTGACTCATACGTGAACATTGCCAAGTACAAGTTCTTTAAGCTCTTGATAGAGAGCTCGTCGGTTCCTTCTGCGCCTATCACGCTTGTGATGGTTTGCCGAAGGTGCATTTGAAGCTCTTGGTGGCAAAGAAGGTGTTGGCAAGAGTCCCACTCGAGGCTCTATGGATGGAACTTGGGACCGAATGCTCTCAGGGTGTCGCTCAAGTGCCCGCTGATATGGTCCTTGACCTTCACGCCCCAGAACTATAGGTGCACATAGTGATGCATGTTCCTGGCGATGATGTTCGTCTCCCCTAGGGGACTTTGGCCGCCATTCTTGGCGCTCCCAAGAATTCCGCCTAGGTGGAGGGTATGTCTGCCTTGTTTGATGTGTCGGAGGGGGTGGAGTTCTCCGCTGAGGCGCCAAGGTACTACGATCATATTTATTAGAGTATAGGTCGGTTACGGATAGTATGGACGGCCGGTTTTGGATTGTAATCTATCTCTATTACTCTTGGAG
>CBMN010056133.1:0-13402 GCA_000582825.1 Hordeum pubiflorum
ACACATGACGATAATGGAAAAAAAAACGGGAATCTTCTGGNNNGTCGGTTCCGGGCTGTTACAGGAGCTCATTCAACTTTGCACCTCTCAAAACCATGATTATATGTCGGCACAAAATTCCATGTGTCTCAAATAACATGCAAGAGCAGTGCGCACTATTAGATGATATATTGAATTGAACTGCTCTAGACTCGAAGAGCGGTCACCACCTACAACTGTGGTTTTCACATCACCTTCCTGGGATATGCTTTCAATCAAACAATGGTCTCTAGCTGCACGTACCTCCTTCTGAAAAACTTTGAAAACCTCATGGGTGAAGTACATGCTTGCATGCTTTTCAAGCTCCCATGATGTAATCAGTGGAGGTGTGGAATTGAGGCAATCATGGTCAGCCTTGAGTTCATTTTGTCGTTGTTCTTCGAGGGCTGTACCGATCCTAATCCAAAACTCTACCAAAACATGCTTGTAACCAATAAAGTGGTTGAAGAACGAGTTAGCACTCTCTGACCTTGAAGTGGTTCTTAGAGTTTCACCCAAGAATACACCTCTGAAGTAGGCTGGTATCCATGACTCACGAATTTCATAGCTCCTAGTGAACCATGTGTTATCCTCAAGTCCAAATTCAGAAATCATGGAAAACCACTTTACCTCAAATTCAATTGGGTTTTCAGAGCCCCATACACACGCGTTAATTACATTGTAGAAATGTTCGTCCTCTCTCAATGAAGGACCAACTTTTTCTGGAAGCTTTCTCATTATGTGCCACATGCATAACCTATGGATGGTGTTTGGCATAACCTTACCAATGGCATCCTTCATGCTAGCATCTTCATCAGTTACTATAAGCCTCGGTGCTGCCCCATCCATTGCTTTCAAAAATGTTTCAAACACCCATTTATATGACTCTATCTTCTCATTAACAATCAAGGCGGCACCATAGAAAACAGATCCCATGTGGTGATTTATTCCTGTGAATGGACAAAATATCATCTTGTACTGATTGGTGCTGTATGTGGAGTCAAAAGACACAATTTCTCCAAACAAAGCATAATTCTTTCTACAAAAAGCATCCACCCAAAACACATGTGTCAATCGGTTTTCTTCATCAAGAACATACTCAAAGAAGAATCCTGGGTTGATTTTCTTCCTCTTTCTAAGGTTGTCAATGAACATTTGAGAATCTGTATCCTTGAAAGTACTTCTCATGTCACGGTGATAATTTTGCAGGTCTCTCTTTGTGCACCCCACGAACTCAAATCCACCCTCACCAACACGAAGCAACCGAAAGGCCCCGGATGTGCCAATGCTAGCTGCATGACATGTAAATAGTGTGGTCTTGGCTTTCTCACTGACTTCTCTGATAGACTTGATTAAATGTTGCTTGCTAGGTGTGACAAATTGATGGGTGTGTTCTTCAGGAAAATGTGATATACAATATCTGCCATCTTCCATACGCTTGACAGTTATCATGGCCTCACAACCACATCTAGTAATCTTTCTTCCATGTGTTCTTACTTTGTCTCCCTTCAAATCCTTCTCTTGTTCCTCCCCCTTCTTCGTTCGGAAACCTTCTTTGGCACAAAGAAATCGCCTCTAGACCACCACATTATCTACAGTCCTTTTCTGTCCAATTCTGACTGAAAAACCAACACTATGCGCATATGCCTTGTAAAACTTCTCGACATCTTCCATAGTTTTGAATGTCATACCTACGGTCGGCTTTACATTGTCATCACAGTCAGGTGTACATGACAAACCCTAAATATTACAACACCCTATCAATGATTGCTGGAAAATTTTGACCAAAATTATGGTGATAATGACACTCACACAAAATGGGCCACTTGTAGCTCTCTTTTTTGGTGTACTGAAGTTTTCCAGATTGACCGGAGGAGGCAGAATTTCCATACTATGGCTCCCTCCATCATTGACAAGCTCAGGTTCATGCTCCATCTGTAATGCAACATCGCCGGGTTGGAATGATTAGTTTGTATCAATCGAGAAACAACAACAGCCACCAAATATACATGTACTGCACAATAAATAGTTGTGCTCTGTACACTGGTTGATCTATGGCTTTCTCTTGCCTTGGGATTTTTTTAAAGAATTGCTATCCTTGACAAAAACGGTGAAAATAATTCATATGGAGCAGCCTGAGCATTCTCATGACCGGCTGCACACTGCTCATAGTAGACAAACACATGTATGTGCGTCTTCTGTAGCATGCTGACATTTTACCGAACATTAGTGAAAACCAATTTGCTACTCGTCATTCTAGGCTATGATGGTAGTGCATTGTGATCGTTACAAGTCTAGGTTAATGCTCCATCTACTGGCTTACATGTACATGACTACGAAGATGCAGAGACATGTCAGGGGACAGAACTGCGGAGGGC
Organism: Hordeum pubiflorum; assembly: GCA_000582825.1. Lineage (NCBI taxonomy): Eukaryota > Viridiplantae > Streptophyta > Magnoliopsida > Poales > Poaceae > Hordeum > Hordeum pubiflorum. The sequence goes on from CBMN010056133.1 coordinate 2,397, forward strand.
AACGGCGACGAGTGCTCCGAAGGGTGAGTCGCGGCTGCCGGAGGGTGAGCCACGTTCAATGAAGGGTGACCCGCAGACGGCGAACACCTCATTGCTATCGGTGAGAGGGGCGTCATGGCAAGAGACACAGCCAGCAAAGGGAGAGTTGCGGTCGACACAGGGCCACTCCCTAACGACGAAAGGACCATCCCGACGGGTGAAGAGCCGGTCGCGGCTGGCTGAGGGCAGGCGCTAGGCGCTGGGCAAGGGTGCATCGCGGCGGGCGCTCAAGACGATCGAAGCAATCATATCTTAGGAGGAGGAGTCAAGCCTTATTCACCTGGTCAATACAGAGAGGGGGTTATGTGTTAAATTGTGTTTAAGTGAATTGTTAGCAGTCCCACGTTTGATCCAGGACCTCCGCCATCGATCCAACAGTTCATGATAGTAATTTCCAGATTTTCATTGAAAAGCCATTTTCATCCGATACTTCGCCAAATTTCAATGACACATGACAAGTTTCTGTCAAATATAAATTTTACCCGAAAATTATCATGCTTGCCAACTAAAGTTATCATCCTCGGGTAACTAAATTTGTCATCAAAATTGTTTTCATGTGCTCATAAGTGACATGTGGCAAATTCTGCGCGCTCCAATCTTCCCTATGTTCTATTGTTCTTGACCTCGAGCCCGTCCAATCCGTTGGTGCTCGCGTCAGTGTCCAGGCCACCAGCGCCTCGCCGTCGTACCTCCCGTCTGCGCCTTGAGCTGTCTGGCGACGCCTCCTCCAAGGCTCCAACTCGCGCCCCGCCCCGGAAGCGGACGCGAAGGAGTTCCCTGGCTTCCTGTCGCTCCATCATCTCCGTGTCAATTGCAGGACGGTGAGAGCACGAAGGCTGCCTCCTCTGCGCTCTCTTGGCCCTGCGCCCTGCCGCTCCCCGTGCTGTGTCGCGTGCGTGTGCAGCTTGCGTGCTCCTGCTGCTGCTCCGTCGCGTGTGGTGTTTATGTGTGTGTGTCAGTGTGTGTGTGTGCTTGCTGCTGGGTTTGTGTGTGCGCCGACGTCCTCCCTACTCTGGTCCAGCCCTCTCAAGCGACCTCACCTCCCTGGTCCGGCATCGTTCGCCTCCTCTGACACTGGTGTTCAGGTCGCTTGCAAGGTGTTCGGCCAATTGACCAGACTGAGCCAAGGTACAACTGACGTTGATAAACATGTGTGCTTTGTTCAGTATGCAAACAACAGGGCATTCGTTCAACAATGAGGAATGAGGTATTTAAATGTTTTCTGTTCCATGGGTGCACTATCTGTACTTCCTAAGTTAAGCTAAATTTTTTTGTGGTTTCTCTGTTTAGCAGGAGCAAGCAGCTCTGCAGGGATGATCTCTTTCTTACGAGTGCTCACCTTAATTGTTTTTTGCAGTTGTTGTTACCGCTTGCAGTTAGTGGTTAATTATTTCCTGGTATTAATGTACTGTCCGAATAACAGACTAGGAGGGGGTGTCCCAGTTAGATGGTTGATGGGCAATGCCAGGTTCTGCTGTCATGAAGAGATGTCATGGCTTTCTCCTCGATGGTCTTTAGCGCCTTGGTAACTTGGTTGGCCAATATTGTGTTGTTTTCAAGCAGGCATGGGGTGCATGTAATGATTCTGCCACATTAAGTTGGAGGGGTGTCTATACACCTGATTAAATGGCAACATTTGTAGATCCTTTTAGGCTGAGATTAAATTTTGGGTGTGCCTCCTGACTTTAGTTGTGCAGTTTAATAATTTGTTCAGTTTTTCATAGGAAATATCTGTGATCTTTGGATGATGTATGAATGTTCAGGCTGTGAATGCATGTTTTGGGTCCAATACTTTGTGGTCCTGAATAGTTCCCCTATTTTCAGTTTAGATAAGCCAAGGTTGCTTTTGGATCTTAGTAGAAGAAAGATTATTGTAGATTTGGATAATTTTTTATGGTGTGCATTTGGATGTTTGGCATGATGCCCATGTCTTGTCTGTTTGGGATGCAAATTCAAGTGATCTTTTTGCCTGCTTTTTTCTTGATATCTTTTCGATGTTTGTTTTGTATGCACGGTGAAGTAAAAAATAATGTTCTCTAGAACATACCTTCTTATGGAATATAAGATATTGTAGGGAACTAGAAACGATACGAGTCATAATGCAGGCTCTGGGTTCATAGGTTGCCACATTTTCTTCCCCGTGAAAAAAGGTTGTCACATTTTCTTTACAATTCCACTGTAAATTTTAAAACTATACTCTAAATTGGTTCAGATTTGATGATATGGGTATGATAGGAATGGTATGCAAATAGTAGATTATAGTTTTGTATTCTTTTCACAAGCACTGTTGCTAGAGAAAGTCGGGCATGGACACCTCCTGGATAGGTATAGCTCTAAATATCTCTCTTGCTAGAGTAAGTCGAGCATGGTTTTGAGACATCTATAATTGTAGTTCAGAAGATATCCTCTTCTCCTTTAGATGTTATTTTTCTCAGTTAATTTTGCTGCAGATGGAGCCCTTTTTGTAATAAGCAAGGAATTGCATTTGTATGTGTGCCCTTCTACTCTGTTAATTAAGCGTCATTTTTTTTATTTATGCAACTACAGTCCAATTGATACATGCCTCATGGCATCGAATTGTAATTTCCATACTTGGTTAACTCCATAGTATACTAGAAGGGTTGGGCGCGTTTTGCTGCGCCGTTGAAAATTTCTTTACTCACTCTATTTCAAAATATATGGTGTATTACTTTTTTTGAAAAGTCAAACCTCTTTACGTCTGATCAAATTTGTAGAGAAATATATCAAAATTCATCATATCAAATCGGTGTTATTAGATTCATCAGGAAATGAATTTTCATATTTTTTGTTTAATATTATGGAGGTCGATATTTTTGGCTCTCAACTTGGTCAGAATTACAGAAATTTGACTTTACAAAAAACTAATAACCCTTATATTTTGAAATTGATGGAGTATTTAGTTTGACCGGTGGGGGAGACGGTGGAGTGTGTTTAATGTTTATTTATAATGTGGTTATTTGGTGGGCCTTTTCGCGGTGTGATTCCGTGTTATCTGCTAATCAACCCATACTTATGTGGGGATTTTTTTTATCGTTGGTTGCGTGTACTTTATTCGGCTATAATATCACATGGTGGCGTTTTTTTTTGTGGTGATAGGAGTCTGCGAGGGGTTAATATATTTTTATAGGCCGGTTCTTGCTGATTGACTTGAAAAATTGTTGGCTCGATCAAAATTATAAACCAAATCTAAAATTGAATACCTTAATCGAATGAAAGAGCTTTAAAATTAGAAAACATAGAGACTTAAAATAAAGTAATGGGAGAGCCCCTTGAGAAATTGTTGACCCGGTCAAAATCGAGTGACTCAATTCTAAGTTGAAGCCTCAATTAATTGTGAAGATTTAAAAATTAGAAAACATAGTGTATTGTATAAAAAACATAAACGAAAAGAGATTGTTGACCCGGTCAAAATTGGGCGACCAAATCTCAATTGGAGACCTCAATTGATTGTGAGGCAATCCTATGAGGTTTAGTGATATAGTATATTAGCTATTTCTTCCGTCTATTATGCACAAGGATTGCACTGTAAGTACATAAGAAGATCGGAGGTACTCCTACCAAGATAAGTTTGTTCTGAAAGTGGGCATGCCGCTGATATCTAATACTTGAATTTCTGAACTTCTTGAGCAACTGTGTGCGTCACTGTTCATCCATTGGTCATATGCTAACTTGCTAAGGTTAGATGCACTCCCCATATCAAGCTGCAGCATACATAGGTATATCAGCATGCTATTTTTTCAGATCTTAATAACAATAATTTCAGTATCAAAATGGTTGATCACTTTGATTATTTAATTCTGAGGAAAATGTTGCATATCAACATCAATTTTTATCCTAGGCATACAGATATTGCACATCAGATGGTAGGCAAATATACACCACAGTATTCAAGCATCAACGGTCGTTATATTTACAACCTTTGCTGTGCAAGAGGCAAGCAACGATGGATGTACCATGACTATTTCTGTGAAACAGTTACAATAGAGGTATATATATGTGTGTGTGTGTGTNNGTGTGTGTGCGCGCGCGCGCGTGCGTGCGTGTGTGCGCGTGCGTGTGCGTGTTTGTGTGCGCGTGCGTGTGTCTTTTCTAGCAAAAGTGTATATATGATGAATTGGTCAGCAATGCGCCTTTGTCGCAAAAAAAATATGTTGATAATTGTCATCCTTAACTGGTTTAGCTTGGAACTTTGTTTTCATACAAATTTAACGATGTTGGCAGAGGTATGAGTGGCTGGAAGCGCATGTCTTCGGTCTGACATCCAATTGGTTTAAGTATTTTCATCCTTTAGGCATGCTTGACTACGGTAAACATTAAGCTTCATGCAAGGGAAAAAACGTTTCTACATAATGAGTGATACAAAACAATGCTATTTTTTTCCTCGAATACAAAACAATGCTAATTTTGCTTGATTCGTTTTAATACATTTTGATACACATGCAATCTCTCATCTTCAATCTGCAATTACTCTCAAGATTAGCGGCTTTGAGCTATTTGGTAGTGCAAGCTCTGGGCTCAAATGTTTCTCACCAGTTACACTGTCAGTCTAAGATTGACACACTACACTGTTTAAGTAATATATTCAGCTGGGGAGCTGGTTCCACATGTCTATCATATCAGACATCAGTGACTTGTGACATATTTAGCAAATTTTATCGATTTTTAGTTGTACTCGGTATTCCCAGTGAAAATTTAGAGGCATAAACCTGATTGCTGCCCTGTATGATCCCGAGTATCGACAGCCATACCAATTCGGTTCATATCATCCACTGTCGCAAATCGCAATCCATGCCAGGTGACCAGCCAAAGTCTAGGAGATTTTACTTCCAGAGATAATGTCTCAAAAGGTACAACAGTCCTATCTGCTGGACAAAACGGGACAGAGAAGGGAAAGGCTCATTTACAAGAATGCAATGCGACATAATTTACAACGCGGGGCCTGCACAGCGGGGAAAATTACGATGCTCTTGGCTCGGTACATGGCGTGCTTTTCTCAGATGGAGATGGTCGTGGTGAGGAGCACAACGGGCAGCAGAATCCCGATTCCAGTTCTGGAGATACCTGCTGTCGTAACAATATTATTTCAATCTGTTAGCGAGGTCTCCGGGAACAGTAGGAAACGAATGGACCCACAGTTGTACTAGCAAGTGATAAAATATTCATGTACCCGAGCTTCCTGATAACGGTGACACCGGTAATGCAGGCAATGACATTTCTGAAACAAAAACAGACGGAAGCTATTGTGAATACATGCACAATTGCAAGGAAGTTCTCTTATTTCTTGGTGCCGCATGCGTTTCAAAACATACTAGTGAAATCATATGAGTTCCCTCTCACCTGGAGCACACAGCGACAAGGACTGGAGAGACGACGACGATGGCCATGGTGCTGCAATATTGTCACTCAAATCACACGTAAAGCTAATGCCCGTAATGTTGTCGAATACAATGTCCGTAGGTAAGCTCCGAAGTAGACAACCTACAGAATGAAATGCTGAATTTAGCACAGAACCACATGAGTACAGATCTATGATGAACCAAATGAAGTGTATCAAAGAAACTAACCTTGCTGCCCAAAAGCTGCTCCAGTTTGACAAATGGTGGCATGGAAAATAGACAATGTCATTGTGTATTCCGATATGAAGTAAATATTGAAGAGAATTAATATCTTTGTGCATACCTTGCAGGCTAAAATCTTTCAGGTCAATATCACACAGCCCATAAATATCATTCCCCACGCCAGCTTTCTGTAGCATTGATCCAAACATTGTTGCGCAGTTAATTGCTTGCAAATTTGTGACAAATATTTGCTTCTGTCGAGTTGCAATGTAAGATTGCAACGCTGCACAGCATGAGGGCCTTGAAGATGCCTTGCCACATGCCTTAGCGACTGAAGAAGGATCATCGAACTCCAGTGGACAGACTACATAATTCAGAACAGAATCAGACATGCATTATTATGATGACACTGACAGCACTGATGAACCAGCAATGATGACACGAGGATAAGATTGTAAGAAAAGAAAAAAGGCACCTGTAATTTAAGTATGACAATCTTTGTGGAATCTTGGTATCACAGGCATCAGAAAAATATATTAATGTACTAACCCAAGCTAGCAAAAATCACATACCTTTGTTCACCTTGCAACCAGATAATACTCTGAAAGCAGTGTTTGCCACTTCTGATGAAAGTTTCATAGATAAGTAGGAGTGAACAACCCCTTTACAGTCACTAACAGCATTAATCCCGGCCGCACTCCCAGGCATGCTGGTAGAACTTCCGAACATGCTTGCCCCTCCTGAGGATATATGAACCGCTGCTTCCACTATTGCAGGTTGGCAAACTGGCCTACAACATTCTTTCAGTGGGTCAACACTGCTGCATGCATCCAGGAGTTTGCTTACGTTAACCATTTTCTCAAACGAGCTAATATCCTTCACGGGACAAGAAGCATCAGTAAGATTTGATGGCCTCAGAGTACACAACTCAGGGATATTGGTGTTTGCCCCTTTACTTGCAAGTATGCTCATGATGTCAGAGAAACAAGCATTTGCTGAAGCTTGATTGAGAACAAGCGTATTGTTTCCACCACCATATGCAGCTTGGAAAATGTTCATCAAGCTACTAACTTGGGGACAACATATAACATCGGCAACTAGTGGTGCTAACGGTACAGAACAATCAGACGCTGTCTTGTCCATAATAAAAGAGAGCTCAGAAAAGTTCACATGGCATTTTCCAGTCAAAACCGGATCATAGGATGTGTAGTTTGGATACATTGGAGACAGTGGCTCAACTGGGTTCGTATTGTGTGGGAGAACAGACGGCGAAATCTCTATCGGATCAAAGAGACCAATAGGTGGGTCAGACAGAAGAAATTTATCTTTTGGTTCAAGTGTTGTTTGCTCAGACAGAACGTGCTGACAGCCACAAAGCCATATCAATACCAATACAAGCCAACGATACACTATGCCTGCAATGAAATCTTACTTTTAGCATAACTCATCAAAGACAGTGGTCACAAAAAACACACACAAAGCACTTTTACATATGGATGTCTAGCTAAAATGTAATGTGCATCTAATTTTTAAAACTTCAATTAGTTTCCTAACATCTCTAGTATCATAGCTGCACTTGTATTGGACTAATGACTAGGAATAGTCATCACCTTGTAACTATCATGTACTTTCGACTTTTACAATGTAGAATAAAACATTAGGCCTACACGATGTCTTTGTTGTCGAGGAAAGTCAAACCGACATTTATTTATTTATTTTCATATGGAAAATAATGCTGCCATGTAAGTGTTTTAAAAATACATTGATTAATGCTTGACCATCTCATATTGATGGTGGGACAACATGGTGACAGCCTAGATTAGACATTCGTATGCAGCAGAGCTGAGTGTATCTTTAAGAAGCTTCTGTATATTAACCAGGGGTTCAAACAATCTTCTAAAATCATATGTGAGATTCCCCCACCCCCTTCAGTTTCTGCCAGCTTATGAGAAACCTCAAATTTTACCCAAATCAAATATACCGCCTAATTACATGCATGAAAAACTTGTGTGTAGAAGAAAACGGCTCACCCTGAAAACAAGAACCAGAGCCCCTCTCCATTTTTAACCTGAAGATGTCAATGCACGCATAAGACTGTGCGCACAAGGTCCTCATTCCCCGCACAAGTTTAAGAGTGGAACTCACAGGATCATTGGAGGCAGTAGCACCCGCACCAAACAAACGGGATAAAAAAACTGTAGAAAGATGGAAAGCAAAATCAATTATTCAAATTTTAGCCAGATGCAGCATATAGTTAAGTACTTCTCCTCAGAACTATCCACATATAGATTAATTCACTGAAAATTATTTCCTAACTGCACAAGCGAGGGTGCATAAAGTTATCAATTTCCAATATGTTATTTAAGATAAATAAATATTTCCATCTAATTTTCAGGTATGATTCCAACTGACACAACTAAAAGTACGCAGGGAAACTGAGTAGGAAGTTGTTATGCAATTAAACCGCGCTTAGCAATTGGTTTTCTAAAGAGAACATTCTGGTCCACTGGAGACTTTTTTTTGCGCACATGAGCGGGGGCGTACATGGTTGTGATTTCACAGAGAAGTGACAACCACACAGTAAAAATAGTGCTTCCTTGTATATGAACCACAGATGCAAGCGACTGTCAGATATCATGAGGCAACTCTACAAGCTAAGGGACTTGACTAGAAGCTAGAAGAAGCTGCCTAACCATGAAATCCCAACTCACTTGACAAAGGATGAAAAAGGTAGTACGAGGAAACAGCCTTCAGTCTCAGTACCGCATAGAAACAAACCATTTCTATTAAACAGCGTGTTCTTATCCTCGCACGGGATCAATCTCCAAAAACATATCAATTGTCTGTTGCTATGAAATTCGGTGAACATCTATCTACGTAATTGCACAAGGAACCTCCGAGGATTCAGCAACACATAGAATCATAAGCAGACAGACACAACATTTGCTTGAGCTACACGATATGGGAACATTCGTTTGCAGTTGAATTAGAAGAATAAGAATCGACCAGCATCAGTACAGCTAGCTGCCTAGCTCCACCAATCTTGGGAACAGCACCAATTCGACTGCATTTAATCGCTTCACAGATTTCGAGCAAGAAAAGTTACTCCCTTATTCCAGCAAAGAAAAAGCAAATGCCATGCGCAGATTTGCTGTGCGGGTGGCCAGGCATTAAACTACACCGAGAGCAACTCCTCCTGAACACTCTAGCGAGCGCCTCACCTCGGTCCCCTTCGGCGTCGCTGGATCTGAAGCGTGCCGATCCGGCTTCCCCCTCAACGCCGGGCCCGCCGCCTGGTTGCCGCGCCGCCGGGGACGGGAGCCGAGAGACGGCGTGCGCGAGTCCGCCCCGCTTGCCGCCGGCCGCGAGCGCGGATAGGGCGCGGTGCGGTGAGGTGGGGTGGGGCGAGCGCTGGTGCGCCGAGCTGGGGGATTAGGGTTGGCGAGCAGCAGCAGCAGCAGGTGAGGTGGTGGAGTGAGGGGATGCGGCTGTCTCGTGTGTCAGTGTGTGTACACACATACACGGTGCGGCGGAAGAGAGAGGAGAGAGAAGGAGAGCGAGATAGGCTGATTCGCGGGCGTGTTACGGCTCACGGCCTGCCGGCGAGACGTGGGCCGACCTGCAGTGCGTTGGGCTGGGGCATGTGTGTGCTGCACACCCCATCAAACCAATTGTGGACGACGTCAAAAAGGTTTTTTTTTTAGGATGCCAAAAAGGGGTTGGGAGGGCCCCATATAGCTATTACGAAAGAGATAAACAGGAGTGGAGCCTGTTTTGCTAGCTGTGATTTTATGTTTGAAGGTTGAGCTTTGAATTAGGAGGCGCACAATCTTGCAAAATTTGTTGGAGGAAGGGTGCTTATACCCCCTCCCCTATGACCCTCTTTGTATCCCGCTGAATGTTGTTCAATTTTAATAAAGTGTGGGATCCCTCAAAAAATCAAAAAAGAATATACCCCTAAAAAAATCAAAAAATAATATGTGATTCTAAAAAAGAAAATATGTTGATCTAAAATAATAAAAAATGTGTACTCTCCAGAAAAATGTGTACTCCCCTAAAATAAATGTGTACTCTCCAGAAAACAAATGCGTGTTACACACTGTATGAGTTTTTTTTTTGTTATTTATATACCACAGTGAAGTGGAGCTTAGGGTTTTTTTCGACCGAAGATCAAGTTTATTGAACAAATAATGGGGTTACAATCATCAGTGGTTGTTGAGCAATACACGGGGTGCTCCGAATCTCATGAGCTCTTTTGATCAAATAAAAAAGGCACTAAAAGGTCCTCAAAACAAATGGCATTGCAAATTTCAGAACAAACTTACACATGTAATTCTTGAAGTACTACTATGCGTGTTTGTACTTTCGTACCATGTGTAAAAACAGTAGAAGGATCGTTGAAGAAATTTTCATGAAGTTTTGCAGGTACAAACACGGCGTACTAAATCATTTACCTGCGACCTCACGACAACATAACAGATTTGTATCAAGATGTCAGTATAATGAGTGTTGTTAAACAACATGATATCTAGCCACCACAAACAACAAAAAGAATGAATGCATATAAAGCAAAATAACATGAGACCAGAAAATGCAAATTGTTTGAAGTTAGGGGCATGAGAGAAGGTCACAAGAGATTTGATGAGCCACCTACGAATTGGTTGATTTTGCTATGAGGAACGCTTAGTGTGCCGAATGGTGATCATCTTTCTTCCTCTTGTCCCGGCAAACTACTTAGGGACGACTGTAACAATATTGTAGAAAAATAATAAACCTCTCATTTACCCGTAGAAAATTTCAAGACCCCTATTTTTTTTTAAAGTTAAGAGTATACCCCAACCTCCTCGAGATGGTCACATTCACGAGAGTTTTTCTTGAATATTGTTGTGGAGTACAAAAATAAAAAAAAATCATTCTTTTCCTTCCCTTCCCCTCGTAAGTAGTGGCTAGCATGAAACTCGGTCCCACACAGCTCTATCACCAAGCCCATGGATTCGTCTCCCCTCTGCTCGCCGCTCCGGTAGCCGGTGGTGAGGAGGGGAATCCCGGTGCCTCGGCTACGGCTACGGCTAGTTGTTTAGGCCAGTTTTTTCCAATCCTCGTAAGGGGTGATGTTTGAGTGGATGATGCCATTTCTTCTTTGAGTTGGACTTACATACATCGATTATGTCCGGGTTTGTTTGTCTGGTCGGAGTCGATGGAGCTTCAACATAGATTCCTGCTGTCTCCTTGTGACGGACATGCGTTTCGGGTCACTTTAAAGGTTCAACGGCAACGACTGCGACTCTAGTATGTTGGTCCAGTGACGAACTCAAGGAGGGTGCCTCTACAGGCTCAAGCCCCTCCTCCAAAAATTGAAAAAAAATTAGTACTCCCTCCGTCCCATAA
>CBMN010056198.1:0-14169 GCA_000582825.1 Hordeum pubiflorum
GGTTCAACACTCTTACTTATGGAAAGGACTACGATTAATCCCCTATACTTGTGGGTCATCACACATGCAAACTGGGCAAGGTCAATGGCGCTAAACAAAACAGGGCAAGGTCAAGAGTTCCAAAAAATCAAGAGAAGAAGAGGATGAAGAAGAAGAGTTTGATGAGAATGACGACCAATCAAAAGAAGACAATGAAGATGATAGTACTGCCAACAAGAATGACGACCAATCAGACAAAGACAAGGAAGATGACAGTACTAGCAACAACGAACCTGAAACTAACGATGTAGCTCCCAGGCTCAAGTAGGAAAGGACGCCGACAAGACACGGCATTTCCACACAGTTAGAAGGAGCTCAAGACTGAAGAATCCATAGTGATTCTGCTACTGCATCAATTCAAAATAACGTGCGCCTCCAGGTCCCCTCAGCTCAGTGCACACTGAAGAATGATATCACAAAAACACTATTGTTGCCTCATTTAGGTTTCTTATCGATTTCTATGTAAACCATTTCATGAACCTTTTAAATACACTGACAATATTTTTGAACTGATTTTGATTTCTGTATCATCAGTACTAGTGTGGACTACTAACCTAGAATTTTTTTTTAAAAAAGTTCAAACTCTCATAGTACATTAGTTCTAGTAAAACTGTAAACTCAGTTCGGTCCAAACCAACCAAAATCACGCTCACAAAAGACTTAAAATACATTTTTGAATAAATAATCATAAGAAGGTTCGAAAAATATCAGTTCTACAGTAAACACAAAAAAATGGCAACACTTTACACTAAACATAAAAAGTGGTAACCTTTATTTTGATTTAATGTTGTGAGTTAACTTTGTTAAGTTTTAAGTTCAACCTTAAATATTAATTGAGTACAATAGAAAATATCTAATATATGTTACATGTGTCAAATTTAATAAAAACTAGGTGTACTAGATTTATAAAAATGTGATCTCCAAAACCAAAAGTTCAACTAATCAAAGTAAAAAAGTTCAATAAATAATGGTTGTATGGTATTACTTTAAAATCAGTGGATAAAAAATAGAGAAGAAAATGACTAAAATATACGTGGAAATATTTTAAATAATTATATGTCCTTGATTTAAACAATCATTTAAAAAAAGTTTCAAATTAATTAGCAGCATACACAAAAAAAGAGTAAACCTGCTCCAACCAACAACACAGGGTTCATAAGTACAACTTGTTGTCAAACACCCGTCCAAGAAACGAAAAATGCTCGGTCCATTTGCCATTATTAGAAAATCTGTGACCTACAAGTGGGACAAGCAACGACAGTACACCTTAACGAGACGGGTCAGTGCGACCATGAATTCTAATAGAGAAAAATTAGCAACGGACGATTGAGTTTTCCAGGACACCGCTAGCGCTTCCACTAGGATGTTGCCACGCCCAACTGCAACGCTTACCCCCGTCCACTACACCCCACTACCACGGCGAAACCCGGACGAACCGCCTTCCCCACGTCCTAAACCACGGCATAAAAAACCCTCTTCGTCTTCAACTCCGCCTCATTCCAACCATCTCCTCAACATCTTCCCTAGCAACCCCCCAAAAAACTACCGTCACCAAGCCCGCCATCGCTGCAAGAGGGCAATGGTGGAGCAGCAGTCGCCCATGTGTCCCCGTGGTGAGTTGTCCGACCACGCCACCAAGCTCCACGACGATGTCGTACCCGGTGAGAAGCTCGACTACACCAGGGTGCTGAAGGCCGTTGAGGTCCACGGCAAGGAGCCACTGAACATCGTCTACACCAGCAAACCTGAGGAAGCCGACGATATGATCCATAATCTCAGGTTGAAGGTTGGCGGCTTGAGGGATAAGATCGTCGGCATTGATGTTGGGATTAGCAGGGAAGACCAACCGAATCAGAGGGCAGGAGTTCTGAAGTTATGCATGGAGGACCAAGTGCTGGTATACCACATCACCGCGGCAATAAAAATGTGAGCAAACCTACTCATTCAACCTATTCATGCATCTGTTTGATTAGTATTGCTGCCTGAATTTCATTAAACTAGTTTCTGAACTTGAAGTACTAGTGTAGTTTTTGAACTAGATGCACTAGATTATTTTCTAAAAATTGACTCACTAGAATATATTCTGAAAATGTTACACATGATTAATTTCTTAAAATTGATGTACTGTTGTAGTTTTCTCATCTTGATGTACTAGTGTAGTTTCTCAAATTGATGCACTCGTGTTATTTTTCTCGACTCGATGTAGTAAATTAGGTTCTGAACTTGTTCCTGATATTACTTTCATCAGCAAGAAGATAGAACTTGGGGATACACTCATGTATGTTATCTTATTCAACAAAGGGAACTAACCTAGAACTAAGCAGAAGATAGATAAATGAATCAACTATAAAAACAAACGGAAAAATAAACATGGTGTACTAATTTAGTTTCTGAACTTTGTGTACTTGTTTCTCAACTATAGTGATGCATGCATTTGTGTAGTACATAAGCATCTACTTCATATATTCGTCGATTGTAAACCAAAACTGCTGAATTAAATCATGAAAAAACAATCATCTTCAATCTGTCTACCAAACTTGCAGGCCCGATTGGCTCGATCCATTCCTTAAGGAAAAGATGTACACCTTTGCCAGCTTCAGCATTGATTGCGACAAAAGAATGTTGAAGAACTCCAGTTTGGAGATCAACCCCAATAACTACATCGACATCTAGGGCAAATGGAGAGATCCATACACCGGAAAGGAGTATGACTCTCTGGCAGATGTTGCAGGCACGGTGGTCCACCCATTCTACAACAACATGAAAAAGAAGATCAACCGTCGGGTAGACCACAAACTATGGGGGATCTTCCCGCTGCCCGACAAGCTCATCGAGTACGCAGCGATAGACGCATATGCCACCTATGAGTCATTTAAGAAGATCTTCACCATCAAGAAGGGTTTTATCAGGCAGTAGCAAGAGAAGCTGTATGGGAACCCCTACTCCCCCTACGGCTAATAGGGATGAAGAAACATCAAAGTTTGGTATTCAAGTTGCCTATGCTTCTACTTGCGCTTTTAACAGGTCGAATAAGTTTGCTTATGTCCTGTGTGTAAGGGCTGAACATGTTTGCTTTTGTCATGTGTGTCAAGGTTGAACAAGTTTGCTTATGTCATGTTCAAAGTATGGTTATGTGGTTGAACAAGTTTGCTAGCTTTCTATTTTGTTTATCCATCATGTCAAAGTTAAAGTAGTTTGTGAATGAAACATTGTGCCTACTGCTCAACACTAGTTATGGAAAGACTAAGTAAAAAACAGTACTAGCAGCCTAGAACGCTCGGTACATATCGGCTGGTACATAAGTACTACCAAACTTAGCTGCTCCTCAAAAGAACACTGAAAATAACCACACACAAAAAATGGGGGGAAATCATAATGAAGAAGCATCAGTTCGAGCTGAGTAGAACAAACAGTACTATTTAAATCACGCTTCAAGCAGGCAGACAAAATGCATAAGAACTACAACAATAAGGCTAAGTAAAGCATCAATCCGCATTACCGGATCATTCTAGTACTAGATTCAACAACAACAAAATTGACCGCACAAAGGACACGCCGGCCCTAGGCAGTAGGATTAATTGGACCCTAGCCCACAACATTAGTTTCCATTCCTGGCAGCATATATACCACAAAGCCATGAACACAACAGGACTATCAACTTGGACGATCCGTACAACTCAGTTGTTAAGTAAGTACTATCATAATTGATAGTGTCAGGAGAACACTGGAAATAACCACAACACACAAAGGAACCAAAAAAAAAGAAAAACACAATGAAAAAGCATCAGTTCAAGCCGAGGAGAGCAATAAGTACTAATAAATTCATGCTGACAGCAGGCAAAAAAAATCATAATCATGAATAAAGCCAAATCATTAGTTTCCATTCCTAACAGGATATATACCAGAAGCCATGAACACAACAGTACTATTAGCCTTGAAAGCTCAGTACAACTCAGATGGTAAGTAAGTACTATCATATTTAATAGTATCAGAAGAATACTGCAAATAACCACAGGAGAAGAAGGAACGAAAAAAAGAAAAAAAGAATGAAAAAGCATTAGTTCAAGCTGAGGTGAGCAATCAGTACCATTAAATTCATGCTAACAGCAGGCAAGAAAATTCATAACCACAAACAAGAAAAACGATAAGAAAAATCAGTAAACAATAAAGAACAAAAAAATTGGCTGCCCAAGGTCTGGCCGGCCCCTAGGCAGTAGGATTACTTGGACTCGAGCCAACATCAAACTGTTGGTGAATCTAGCGCAAACCAAACTGACTGGGACCAGCCGTACAGGGCCCATAGTTCATGATTGAGAGGGCGAGCACCGTGTGCAAGTGCTCAAGTAACTATACAACGGAGTTCAATGTCTAGGACTTGCCAACGCTTATAAACCGGTCGCAAGCACCCTCGGGTAGCGAGGTGGGACTAAACTCATTGCGCAGTCCCACGCAAGCGGCAGTGCACATCCGCGCGAACGAGGTGTTTGGGTCGGAACAGGGCCCAATTACGCCTGCGCGTTGAAAGCCTGACTCGTCTGCAATTTCAACTAAACACCCTTAAAGCCCGTTGAATGATCCAGAGCGGGTAAGAAAACAATTTATACTACAACAGACATGTTCAAAAACTGATTAGAGAAAAGTTCAAATGCATGTTGGCTGCTAATAATTATATTTTCAAATAAAATAAAATAATTTTAGCTATGCACCATGATAAAAAGAATAATATTTTAAAAGTGCAGACGTTAATAAGCTATTTGTTAAATGTTGGAAAATATAACAAGGATTATTTTTTAAGATGTAAAAAGTTAAAAATATTGGTTATTTAGTCTCCTCAATTTACGTTTAAATAAAAACGGACTAGAGTTCAGTGAACAACTTTGCGCTAAATAATATCAAGCAGCACAAAATAACTACCATTCATTAAATTACATCAGTTCGAACATGTGAAACACAACAGTACTAAAAGAACAAGAAGCATCAATACACTTATGTTGCATCCCATAGTACTGACACATGCATTCTTCAAGCATTCTAGTGCAGAGAAAACAATTTAGTTCTAACAGTACTATACCATCAGTACAAAACCAAGGCACACAAACTATACAAACAGTCTCACTTTTGAGCAAACAACTCCCAATGCAGTGAAAAGTGTTCAGTTCAACGGGTGTAAAAGCCTTCGGTGCGAATAGATTTAAGAAAAACGAATCCCCGAGTAATATCTAAAAGTGAAATAGCTATTCAAATACAATGTCATCACACAAGAAAGTTTATAAAATATTGTGCCACACTGAGAAACATGAAAAAAAAGAATACTCGTTATTACATAGTTGGCAAGATAGCCAAATCCAACATAAAAACAAGATTGTTCACACAATGTTTTCAAGAGACAATTCACACAAATATCCCAACTCTACACAATGATCATGAATTCTTCTATGCACTAGGAGCCAAAACTTGAATCCTCAGGAAGCTCCGTCACCAGCATTTCGTTATTCATGTTAAAGATGACTCTATAGAGATCCTCAGCAATCCAATCTACAATATTGGGCTGAAAAAAAGACAAATAATTAAAATGATAACACAGAAAAAGGAAAAGACGAACATCCTACAACAGAAAAAAAAGATGAACTAGAACTCAGATAATAATTTTGAATATTACCAATGACCTTTTCACCATCATATGTTGCCGCAAACTTGAGAGTATAGTGTCCACACTAATTGTACCCTTGGAAAGGAACAATGACGAACCATGGTCTCTTTGCAATAATGCTCCAATTGGGATGCTTACTTGCATTGTTCTGAGCTTGGGCATACACAGCCTGCATAACTTGGACCAATCTCGTGATCTGTAAATTAAAAACCAGGAAAATCGAACAAAACTGCAGATTTCAGGTCGCACAAAAACCAGAATCAAATATCGGAAAACATAAATATAGTAGAGATATAGCTCTAGCTAGCAGCAATCAACTACACTCATAATGTCCTCGCAGTCTTTGGGGTAGGTGCTCTTTGAAGGGCGATGATTCTTCCCGTATGGTAATGGGTCAAGGATGTCAATGTTATTTCGGTACCGATTCATGACATACAAGGAAGGGTGTTTAATAGACTTGTCCTTTGATAAAATCATCGGTTTGAATAAGGGCATCATGACCTAAAACCATGACCAAAAAGTCAGTACATATTAAAAATGAAAACCTTCATCACGGAAAACAATACAACCAAAATCAGCTAGTAAATCTCACAAGATTGGCAGTGAGTAAGTCTTCGTCATATTTAACAATGGTCTGGAAATATCTCGCTGCCTGTTCAACATTAAACTCTTTTTTTATCGCCAAAAAACGTATAGTTGAGCACAACCTGCAAAAGGGCAAAAAAGAAATACACAAGGAAAAAATATCATTAAGAAAAATATTGAAAAAGCTCAAAAAACACTAGGAAGATTTTTTTAAGAGAAGAAACGGTCTAAGTTCATTACTATAATGAAATATGGGGTCAACAAGATCCTTTTTCCAGATTTTAAATCAACATTTCTGTTGGGATTTCTCTTCCAATCGTTGATAAGGAAGTTAATTATATCACCTTCCATCATCTGGCCAGGTGCAAAAACGTCCCAGATAAGCTTGCCAGTGAAGGTAGTTATGTTACCATCGGGTTGAGGTATCATTGAGAATGAACTCCTGCGGCACACACAAAACAAAAGCACGGAAAGGAAGATAAGGCAATCATAGCAGTTCAAGTTATATATATCGAGCCTTTCAAGTTCTACACACAGAGCAGCGATGATACAAAACAATATGGAAAGGAAGATAAGGCATTCATAGCTGTTCAACTTATATATATTGAGCATTACAGGATGTATACATAGAGCAGCGATAATACAACAGAAAAGAAAAGAAGAAGAAACATAATCAGAGATACTCACTGAGCGTACATCTCGCATCCTTCGTCACTAAACATGATATCATACAACTTGCGAGCCTTGTCCAAGTTTGCACCTCCAAGAACTGGCTGCCAAAGATCATGTAATCATGCTCCCCAAGATCCGACCACTCACCTACAACAAAAAAGGAGTAGCACAAATGGTAAGTTCAACTACATAATTCATAAAAGTACAAGTCAAGATGGCAAGCTGGAAACAAAAATAGAAGTCATGCATATGTACAAGGTTCAATGTTGAACAAACCACGGAAGTTGACCGGAAACAAATTACTAGTCGCACAAATATACAAAAGTGTCGTCCTAATGTTAGGAATGTCTTCCAATGCGTAATCTAGCAATTCGACCACACCATCCTCCCGCCAATGATAACACTTGCAGTTTTGTAGCATAAAAAATCCACAATCATGTCTGTTAACCAGAAAAAACCGAGGTGTACATTAAAAAATAATAGAAATACATGAATACGACAACATTTTGCAGAACAACAAATTACAGGAACAATAAAGAACTAGTAAATTTCATTAAAAGGGATACTCACGTGTTTTTCTGATGTGGCACACGAAAAATTGCGCTGGAGAAATGATCAACATGAATTGGAGAAAACGGTTTGGACCTATCTACACTGGATTCCCTCCAGAGCCTCTTTATGTTATCTGTCATGGTCCTGAAAATGTAACCGCGTCACTTGAGGTTTCATCACGGAGTGAATCCTGTAACTCAAAACGATGGAACTTCAAATTGAGAATAACCATGCACCAATGGCCAACATTTTCACTTGGCTTCATGCCAACCAGTAATTCCGGTGGATCAAAAGTAGGAAAAAGAACATGAAAAAAACAAGCACATAATAAAGTTAATTCAAGAATTCTAAATGAAACTAATACTCGTCCTCCAAAAAAAAATTAAACGCGAAAGAGGAAATTCATCAGTCCTAACAGATAACAAAATAATAAGTTTTAAATGAATAAGCACCTCAGTACAAAAAAGAAAGCAGGTCATTTAAGTTTATTTTTACTGCCAAATTTGCAAGGGATAATACAATAAGTTCAAGTGCATTACAACAATAAGTTTAGATTTACACAAGAGCACACATGCTTTCGTCGGTACATGATAAAAATTAACAAAGGGATGAATCGCATACAAAGTCATAGCCATCAGTCTCCAAACAAAAAATCAAACACGAA
This sequence comes from Hordeum pubiflorum, assembly GCA_000582825.1. Classification (NCBI taxonomy): domain Eukaryota; kingdom Viridiplantae; phylum Streptophyta; class Magnoliopsida; order Poales; family Poaceae; genus Hordeum; species Hordeum pubiflorum. Next base: position 8,163 of record CBMN010056198.1, read on the forward strand.
AAAGGAAATTTATCAGTCCTAACAGATAACACAAAAAGAAGTTCTAAATGAATAAGCACCTCAGTACAAAAAATCAAGCAGGTTACTTAAGTTTATTTATACTGCCAAATTTGCAAGGGATAATACAATAAGTTCAAGTGCATTACTACAATAAGTTCAACTTTACACCAGAGCACACATCCTTTCGTCAGTACAAGATAAAAATTAACAAAGGGATGAATCACATACAAGGTCATAGCCATCAACCCCTGACTTTGTGAACCACTGCCTCACATTGCCATCGATATCTCCATTAAGTATCTTTGTCTATTGTAAGAAACACCCAAAAAAAGATAGAAATTCTTCAAATCAATCATCAAACCTGATGCAGAACAATAAAGACAAACAAACAAAAAATAAAAATAAACATGCAGTACTCACCATAACCCATCTGGGAACAGTTAGTTTGTGAGTGCCTCGGTACTTTTCACACAGAGAATATAGAACAACGTCAGCAGCATCCGAGTTGAGCATGCCACAGAGGATGCACGTGGAAGCCACCTTACCAAAGCTACTCAACATTGGCTTGTAACTGCGAAAAACAGAGGATGCGAGGAATGAAATCTAGTGCGGTGACAAAAATTATCATGAGGAGAGAAAGGGAAAAAAGACAAAAAATGATGCGGGCAAAGTAAGGACACAAAACCCCTCACTGAATTTTTCGCACGGCTGTTCCGCAACCTTGTAACACCAAAGAAAAATAAATCAACCTTGGCAGCATTAGCACCATCTGCTTACACAAAAGAAAAGAACAAACAATAAGTTCAAACACTAAAGTGCATGGCCTCCACACCATAAACGAGAAGTACAACAAAAAAGATGAACCAAACACTAACACAAATTCTTGCCTGAACTTTAAGGGTTCAAAGATGAAAAGTCCTGTGACGACAACAAGACGCATGCACTGTCAAGGTTTGACGACATAAAATCCTGAGACGACAGGAACGCCTCCTGCGTCAAGGGGTCAGAAGAAATTGACAAAATTACTTCATCATCTTTAGATAGCACTTCTTCCATGCAGACACCCACGGCGTCTTCCAATGCATCACCGTAGTCAAGCCCTCCAAGTGGAAAATATTTTGGAGGCAAATCCTCCGAATCAGAAGCATCATCATTCTCAGGCGCGCCAACACCAGAAGATTTTCCATCAAGTATGATCGCAGCACTAACATCCTCAACACCAACCCTGGCACCAAACTCACATTCACTGCTAAATGGAACACCACCAGCACCTCCTCCACCAGCCGGTCACCTCATGCTCCACATCAAGCATCTGAAAAAAGAAATGTTCAGACACTAAAATAATGACCAAACTAACAACAACAAAAACCCAGAAGAGCTGCACAAGGGGTACTTTTATAACTACAAAAGGGCTGAATATTTCAAAATCTATATAAACACTAAAAATAAAACCAACTTGAATTGCTATGAGAGCAACAAAGTAAAAATGAACATGAAAGGAAGTTTGCATGAGATTTAAGAAACATTATAAACACTAAAAAGAAAACTAACCTTGCTCTTATCACCTTTTAAACCATCCACTCCACTGTCAACAGCACCAGCCTCACCACATTTCTTGGCCTCCTGCATAAAACATAATAAATAAATAAACATGAGCAAGGTCAACTACAGTACTGACATTAGAACAACAAAGGAATAATTCAACGATCAACAACTGAATCACCTCAAGACCATAATTCTCATGGTGCTCAGAAACATTAGCCTCGGTATCATCAATAGTCCTACCAGCAAAAGCGTCATTCCGCTCCATCTGCTTGACTCCACTATAAACAACATGAGCCTCAACACCATGAGGTTTCTCCTGCATCAAATACGATAACCAAAAACGATATGAGCAAGTTCAACTACAAAACTCATAGTAGAACAACATAGTAAGAAGTCAAAGATCAACAATTGAGTCACCTCAAGACCATGGGACTCCAAAGCAACATCATTCTCATGGTGCTGCTCAGAAACATTAACATTGGTATCATCAACAGTCCTCCCAGCAGCAGCCTCATGATGCTCCATCTGCTTGATAACAACATTATCATCTTCTTTAAACGGCTTGCAGCGAGAGTCTTGCATAGTTCTGAAATACTTGACAGTATTCAACACGCGCGCCGATCTCTCAATAAGGTGACCAACACCATCACGCATTTCTCCAAGTAAAAGTCTCTCCATATCGACATAGTCCATTTCTTCATTAATATGGCTCAGGCGCTCAACTATGTGGGGACCTTTTCCAGTAAAGAACGCACAATAACAAAAATATGCTAAACACGCTCCAAAGCAGAAACTGCTACATCAATACCAAAACTCGAGCTCTTCGAAGTACTAGCCTTGCTAGGGCTAGGGGGAATATCACCAGCACCCTCATCACAGCGACCATCTCTCAAATCATCCCGCGGAGATGCATACCTGGGAACTTGCATCTCCACGACTGGCCATTTATACACCTGGAAAAATATCACTTCCTCTTGAGTTTTCCACTCGCGATGAGGAAAAAAAGAAATTAATCAATGCAACCCCCATAAAAAATATCGTTTCATTAGCAGACTAAATACTAAGTACTAAGAAGCAGATGTTATCAGTGCAAACTGCTTACACACACAACTAGTAAGATGAAAATAAGAGCAATAGTTCAACCACAAAAGGAACATCAGTACTAAAGACCAATCTTACAACTCACATGCACATAACTGACCATACTAAGCAAGTAACTATGTACTACACATGTACGTTTAATGAGTAAAAACAATGAGTTTCCAACAAACAGTTGCAATTAAAACAATGACTAAAAGACCATTATAGAAACAAAGCTAGCCGAAAGATTCCCAAACACCCATGTCCTTGGGTCACCATCGCCTTTTCTTATCAAATCTACATCGGCAAGATCAGAAAGCTTGTCTTGGACCATGAAACATAGGTGGGGCACTCGCATGTCAATCTCCGGAACCTTGCCACGGATGAGGCAGTCAAGATACATTAGTACAGGCCCAATATCACAGCATGTGATTGCCTTACCCAAGGAAGCACCATCTTGGTACCTCACAACGGCCCTGCACACCTCATCAACCATCAGCTGGCAATAATCCATGTTAGCCATGTCCTCGATGACGAGGTTCTCAAACTTTGCTGCCTCTCTGGAAACCCGAGTGGCTGGACTAGGTAACACAACTTTCATAAACACAATGATGAATAACACCGTCAGAGCCAGGTCATCTTTAGCAGAACCATTAACAAGCACCTTGAGCTTATACCTCAAATCCATCATCCTGATATCCTGGTTCCTCCTGATGCCAAGTTCTGATCTTAACCTCATCAGAGCATCGTTGTATCCGTCCTCGGACGGCCTTGGTGCAGAACAACCACCACGAGGGAATCCGAACAGCTGCTGAATACCATCACTAGTGATGTGAAGCCTCTTGTTCTACTCACCCATGTCAAGACTCATGGTATCAAGATCTATCTCCAGATACAAGGCTCCCATCAGAGGGCCGGAAATATTGAACTTGACCTTCCATTCGAATATAGAACAAAAACGAGCTACATGAACTCTAGCCACATGGTGACTCTGGAGCAAACGAGCACAAGTATCTACCTCCTTCAANNNACATCGCACAGTTATATTCACAGTAGAACTTTGCTTTAGGACTCTTTTCTGCTTGACAAGACTCCTCACATTAACAGGCTGAAAACGAAATCAAGAAGACATGATTTAGGTCAATGAAACTAAAAAACAAAAAGAAACATACAAAGCCTAACAAAATGCATGCACAAGTTCAACTAATAAGCCAACTACAGTACAAATAGGTATACGAGACCATAAAAAGATAAAAGACCTGAACCACTAACACAAACAAAATGATGAAAAACAATGATGCGTAGCATAGATCATGCAGCCATTGATTAAAGTGGCACGCCTCCAAGGGTACACCAAAAATCAAAATGATCAAGCCTCACCTTGCAACCATTCCTGCCGCAGCCAGAACTCATCCTTGAAAGTACAACTAGTAAACAACAAACAATACAAATACATATGCCAAACAAAAAACAAGCCAGTAACAAAAAAAGGTTGAACTAATTAATAATAAATAGATACTAGCTTCCAGATATCAGAACATTCACCATGTAAGCTAGTTTAGGCAGACTAGAACTAAAGAATATAACTTAAAACATGGAACTAATAAACCTAGCAAATTTCAAATACTACACACACAAACAATATCTACCAGTGGGTCTTCATCTTCAGAGTTAACCTCAAGATCATTTCCCTCGAATGCAGGATCTTCAACCTCAACACGAGCATGCTTCTTGAAACCTTTGTTCACTTTGCAGGGTGAACTTTGCGCTTCTTATTTTCCTTCAACTTAGAGCACTCGAGAAGAGGAGATGAAGAAGCCTTGCTATATGCCAAAACTCTTGGACTTCGATGAACAGGAGAGACACCAACAGTGCTTGGACCAATCTTGACAAGAACATTATCTGCATCAGCTTAGCTATCACCGATCTGGCAAGCAACTTTCACTCGTGGGCTACGCCTCGCCATGACATCAGAATTTGCATCTCGAATCTTCCTCTTTGAAATTGCTTTTTTTACCTTGACTCCCTCACGAGGAAACACTTGACTCAATCGATTCTCCAACAAGTTCATCCTGGCAGGAATGTCAGTTCCACTAGCCACAGGATGACAAGTAGCACTAGCCCCAGCACCACCTTCATCATGTACAGCTTGCGCACCAACATCAGCTTGTGGTAGCATGCAAGCAGCCTTTTGACATTGTTCCAAATCCTTTATCCTAAGCTGATCACTCTTTTTCTTCCTTACCCTTTCGTCCTCCAACTGTAGTTGGAGAGGAACATCACCAGCCTGAGTAACAAGCACGGTGCCATCCACTCTCTGAGACTGAGTCACAGATAGGTGCAAGCTCCCATCACTATCACCAAAATTGAGAGAATAAATACCATCATTAATATGTTTGACAACACCACTAATGTCCTCGGCAACACCTTGGCTTTCATTCATTACATAAACCAATAACATAAGCACACGAAAACAAAATAAAACAATCAACACTACATAGATAACTAAAGAAGATGCATACCGATACACACAAACAAAATAGGAATACATGAGGTAATTCAACACATTTATGTAAACAAACATTATTAAAAAGAGCAAATAAAAGAGAAACACTAGCAACACTCACAAGTTCTTCTAGAGGATTCTGTTTCTCAAGACTAGCATTTATAAGATCTTGAAGGGGGTCTGATTTGCCAGAAATAGGAGGTACTGGCACTCCTGTCGGATTTCGGGCTCCTCAAAACCCTCAATGTTCGAAAACAGGGGCGTTTGCGAAGATCCCCTGCAACTTCGCCCTACTTAGCTCGCTACATGATTGTTACTACGATGAAATCGCATGATGACGAGGAAGAAGATGAACATGGTGGTTTACCCAGGTNCGGGCCGCTGCGAAGCGTAATACCTTACTCCTGCTTTGGTGGATTGCCTCTCGAGGAGGTGTGGTTGATGAACTAGTACAGTGGTCCCGAGCCTCGCGAGGGCGCTCGAGTGGTGTTGCTGGCTCTCAGCCTTGTCTTGCGTTGGTGCGTCTGTCCCCCTCTACGGTGCAGCCTAGCCTCGATAAATAGCAGTGGCGCGGGTCCTCTTCCCTTATTGCAATGNNNGGAAGGGATCCCACAACGGCGAAATTCGAAAGGGGACAGGAGTAAATCTCCGCCCTGTCCAAAGGTGGTCTTCGCCTGCAAAGTAGGTGTCGATGATGCAGAGGTGGGATCGACGATGACATACGCCCTGCGGGGCTCGTGGTCATGGTCTTGTTGCACCGGAATAGAAACCTTTGGGAGGCGATTCGGGAACCCGCGTACGTCCCTGCTCCNNTTGCACCAAAGGGGAAACTGCACCGCCTGGCGCGCTGGCACCCGTCTGTCCTTCCTTGCATCA
>CBMN010056424.1:0-15378 GCA_000582825.1 Hordeum pubiflorum
AACCTTGTATGCAGTCTCCATAATGGTCCTGGGCTGGTGCGTAGGTCAGAATATTTTTGTTTTCTACTGCGTTACCCAACACTGCCCCTCGCAAGGCAAATATCTTGGGAGAGGAAGGAAGGGGTTTGACCCTCTTGGGCCGGCCCAGCGTCGCCTCCTGACTCGGCCAACAAACGGGCCGTGGTACCCCTGGTCCCACTGGGCCGACACCTACATCACTAAAGTAGTGATCTAAATGCTCTTATATTTATTTACAGAGGGGGTACATGTATAATCATCTATGTAGGCCACTCAAATCGATTCTAAAATCTGGCTACAGATTATTAGCACAATCACTAATCCTAGACGGATTATTAGGAAAATGATCATTTGTGCAGATTATACATTAAATCACTATAACCCTAGATAGATTATTAGTATAATCATCTGTACAAATCTCATTTATCCACATCACTCATCATTTACCTATCGAACAATCAATACGTACACTACACAGATCTATCGAATCGATTTCATGGATTGAAATAACATAAACCCCGGGCTTGCCATTCCAAAACAGCGGAAACATAACTAATCAGAGACACCCTAGGATATATTTACTAAAATAGGGGTCTAAACGGCTCTCCGTCGTCGTCAGAGTCATCGTCGCTGGAGTCGTCATCGTCGGAGACGTCGTAGTGGTCTCTGTGCACCACCACCTTCGGCTGGAGAGGCAAGACATTGGCTACGACGTCACGACCGCGCTTTTGTCCGCGCTAGACCTCATCGGCGGCGAGGGCAACCTCGTCACCTAGCATCAACAGATGCTTAGGTGCTTCGTCGGCACCGGCTTTGAACCCGGCGTCGCCACTCCCTCCCATGGTGTGCTTGTTTGTCGCCATCTGATACACTTCCGAGAGCGTTAACTATTGGGAATGGCGGCGAGGATGTTGGCGACGTGTAGCGAGAGTGGGGAGTGCGGCCGACTATTATAACCAACGGCACATGCATGATTAATATGGAGTAGTTTGGGGCTAGGCGGGAGGCGGTTAAAGGGCTCGCCTCCCGGTGATCCTGCGCACCAGACTTCTCGTATGCCTCCCGTAATTTCACACCCCTACTCGCACGTCTCCAAGTGAGCCTGCGTAGTGGACTGCTCGTGCGCGTCCCGTCAATTCACACACCTGCTCGCACGCCTCCCGGTCAGCATGAGTAGTGGACTGCTCGCACGCCTCTCAGTCAGCATGAGTAGCAGACTGCTCGCACACTCCGAGTCAGCCTGAGCAGTGGACTCATGCGTCCTATCAACTCACGTCCGCTCGCATGGCACGCGTAATATATCATTTTTATTTGGTCCTTATGTAATTCTTTCTTTTGATGTAATTCTTGCACATATGTACGTGTGAATGGAATAATGCATTGGTNNNNGAAGCTATATCTATATATGATGGATGTGAAAAATGTTATTGCCTACTTTCAAATTCAATTTCTGCAGAATTTTAAATTACAGCTATTAAATTAGGGGAAAATATGCTCTGGAGGTCATTATACCGCACACGGTTTGTAAAGCACAATGTGTGTGATATACCTCATGATCCGACACGTTTCATAGAGAGAAACCGTGTGCAACCATGCACACAATCGCTGTCTGAAAACCGTGTGTGATGCTAGACAATATCAGAAATGGTGGGACTGACCTAAATGTTTGTGNTAGTCTTCTTATCATACACGCTTTATAATGATGAACTTTTTATTATGTCGTACGCATCAGACACGGGTACGACAATTAGGGCGTCTGGGAAACTTGATATATCGCAAACGATACAGTAGGACCAAATGTGTGTGATAGTCTCATTATCATACACGCTTTACAATTATGAACTGTTTGGCACGCATCGTAAACGTTGCACCACAAAAAACCGAGTGCGATGGTAATGCGATCCCACACGAGTAGTAAGGATGGCCCGTTTGGGAAATATGACATATCTCAAACGGTTGACCGATGACTCTCGTTTGTGATAGATGTGGACATCCCATACGCTTAGTTTTGACAAACGTTTGCGTTCAACGGCCACTATCACCAATAATTTTTTGTGACATGTTGGATGGACCCCCTATCGCACACACAGGCAAGGCGACGGTTTAAAACTCTATGGCGGAAAGGGGTTAAAAACCGTTTGTATAGGATGTCACTGCACCAGTGCTAGTAGAGGTCGTAGACAAGATGGAGGCAATCCAAAATCTCCAATGAGCACCAAATCCTCTTCGACAGAGAACCTCTAGCAAAAACGGCCAAGCAAAGGAGTCGAATGCCTTGGCGACGCCTAGCTTGAGGAATAGGGACGACACCTTTTTCCGGTGAAGCACCTTGATGGATTGATAAACGAGGGCAAAATCGTGTTGGATGCATCGCCCCTTTATGAATGCGCTTTGGTTGTTGCTTACAAGCTGGCCCATCTTCTTCGCCAAATGGATCGCCAGGATCTTAGTCACAACCTTGGTGAAGCTATGCAGTAGGCTAATTGGCCTAAAATCACCAGTGTCCACAACGTTATCCTTCTTGGGCAGTAGCGTGATAAGAGCCTCATTTAGCAGCTCGAAGCTGCGGTTGTTCCCGTAAAAGAACTGTTGAATCACCGCAAGCACATCGGCCTTGATTATGTGCCAAGCCACTTGGTAGAACTGAGCTGTGAACCCGTCCGGGCCGGGGGATTTATCTGCCGGCAACGACTTGATAGCCTGTCACACCTCTGCTTTTGCAACCTTCTCGTCTAAGCCACCCAGATGATCTCAGGCCAGTTCCAACGCTTCTAGATCAACCGAGATCGTCTGGTCCTCCATGGATCCAAGGATTTGAACTAAGTGCTCGAAGGCCAGCCACTCCATACCATCCTAATCTGCAGTATGCTACTGACCTTTCTGCAAGCTTAACATGATTTCCAGCACTGTCGTTTGGCCGCGTGAGCGTGGAAGCATGCTATGTTCGCATCACCCTCATTGATATGTGAAATTTGAGACTTTTGCCTTGTGACTGTGCATTGTAGCGAGGCCAAGACACTTTCCCTTGAGGTCCTCCCTAAGCCACCTTTCCTGAGAAGAGATGGCTCTCTCATCTTGCGTCGCGTCGAGCTTGTGGATGATTTCATTGGCGAGCAAGGTCTGCTCGGGGATATTACCAATGAATCAGGCACTCCATCTACTCAAGGATTTGGCCACCAGTCCAAGCTTCTTATGTAACACCACCATCTTGCCAGACTCTTCCATAGGCGACACCATGCCTTCTCCACCTCTGCCAAGAAACCAGGAAGTTTTATCTAGAAATTCTGGAAATAGAAGCGCCATTGGGAGTCAGTTCACACGTTAGTGGACAGAACGAGCGGGCAATGATCTGACATGGAGGTGGACATTGCCGAGAGTAGGCTATGGGGGTTCGCCTCCTCCCAATCCACTGAATGGAACCAGCGGTCCAACTTGACTATGGTGGGAATATCACGCCCGTTGCTCCACGTAAATCGGCGTCCATTGAGGGGGCCTGCAAGAGCTCAACGTCGTTTATGACTTGCCTGAACCTGCTAGTGGCTCCAAGGTTGATCCGCGTGTTGTTTTTATCCTCCGCGTTTAGGATAATGTTGAAATCACCCTCAATGCACCAAGGCCCATGCAAAGCAGCACACAAATGTGAATCTCTTGAAGAAAAGGTTGCTTCCGCTTTTCATCTGTTAGGCCGTACACCACGGAGAGCCACCATGAGTCACCATCCGGGACCTGGGGCAACACCAAGACTCAGAAGGAGTCCACCCGCGTTGACAACACCGCAAGGTCCCGCGTGCGCCAAGCTACAATGACCCCCCTGCCCCGCGGTGCCCACCGCCGGTAGAGCAACAAATGCATCATACTTAGAACCAAAAGTTATCATAATAACATGCGGGTTTATATCCTCTAATTTAGACTCCACCAACGCTACTAAGGATGTCGCGGCTTCCTTTACCGCCTCGCTAACCACCGACCAGCGCGTTGGGCAATTCAGCCCTCTCACATTCCACACTAGAAGGCTTGGGTCTTTGGGAGAGGGTTGCTCTGAGTGGTGGGCTCCGGGTGGCAAGGATTCGTGTGACAACGTTGGTATGGAGGTTGTCAGGTTCAACGATACCCCACATATCTCTTGGCTGGTGCTCCTCGGAGGCGGTGCACGCGGCTCAACTCCGGTGGTGCGGCGTGTACGATCGAGACAAAAGGGGAAAGGGTTTCTCTTCCCGGCGGCGGTGTGTGTGGCTCAGCTCCGGTGGTGCAACGTCTTCGATCCATACAAAAGGGGAAAGGGTTCCTCTTCCCGGCGGCAGCAACGTGGCGGGAGTCGTGGGCTCCTGGTCTTCCTTCTGTAGTCGTTTCGTTTGTCCCTCGACACCCTGAGTTTGTCCTTTGTCTCTGTTGCCCTTCTCGGCGATTGTCCCCAGTAACTTTCCTGCTACATGTGAGTGCTAGGGGTGTGGCGGTGCAACCGGTGCGGTGTTCGTCAAGCTCCATGATGGTCTTGTTGAAAGGTTGCTTAGGGCTCAGATGCCGGTTGTTTCCCTTGCTCTCGGGTGATCCTGTACACAGTCTGACGGTACGACGCCCTTCGATCCAGGGCGAGGGGGTAGGATCCCTCTTTGGCGCTAGAGAAGGAACATGTGAAGTTTGATCCAACCTGTTCAAAACTTATCCTATGGCTATAGCCTTTTCCTCGGCATGCTTCACCAGCTCCCAGCCCTTGGTTACTTGTGTGCAGTTGTCATTGTCAGCACAAGCAGGGCTATTCTTTTCTCAATTTCTTTCGTGCCTGTAATGTGCATTGAGTTGTAAGCTGTCGAGTCAGCCCCTCTTGTATCATTTGGTTGTTGTGACTTTTATCGTGTGTTGTAGTTCCTCACTGATTGCTCGTCTCGAGCGTTCTCTCTAAAAATTCGAACATGTCTTCCCAAACTCTAATCTGGCCGTCGTCTAGCACTGTCCAATGAAAAGCGACACAAGATAAAGATATGGAATTAGTTAAAATACACATCACCAGTAGATGCAAGAAAAGATAATAATAATAAGATAGGCCAATGGACGAAGAAATTTTCGACCAATTGGCGCGAGAATTCCCCTAAAAAGACTTTTCCACACGTGACTGGGTGGTCATGAATAATGTATCGGTCACTGCTCATGTCGACACCCCTAACTAGATGAATGGACGAATCAATCTCAGATGAGCCGTTGGATGGAGGAACCGACGGTCGCAGCCTCCGTTGTCGTTGCCCGGCCCCATCGTCCTAGTTGGACATTATTTGTTTAACCACACCCATCCAAAGTAGACCCTATAGTTAACAATCAGAGAGTACTACTAGTAGTACTAGTATACTCTGCAGCTGCAAGTGGCTGCAGGCGGCTGCCCTCTTCGTAATATCATACTATCACTGGCCAAACGAACCTACCGCGGCGAGAGCAGCCTCCAATCGAATAATTCCGGGACATGCATGTTGACCACTGCCCGCCTCGGCCTCGACGCAGAGACAAAACCCCCGCTGATGCCAGGAAGCTCCCCCCGCGCGCGGTCAGGTGTAAACACGCGCGTGAAAAATGAAGGGCTAGCTCGAAAGCTTTAGTTTCATTATCTTGTGGCACAACGACCACATCCCGTGCCGGGTCCAAGCTCGCACAGTGCACCGGACCTGCACAAAATGTGTCGTGGTCAAGGACTCGCTCGCTCAAGGTAGGTGAGGTGAAACTCGATAATGTGGCTGGCGTGACCTTCCTCCTCACCAGCTTCAACCATTCCCTGCCCTTCTCTCGGGCGTATATATAGGGACGCCTTCTTCTGCTCCCTTCGTACTAGCTGGTACCCCAAGTCCCCAATCCAAACCAGTCCCCTGTCGCAAGGCAAGGAGGAGCTGCGCAACAGAGCTAAGCCAAACCAGTGCAGAGATCGAGTGATCAACGGACGACGACGAAGAAGAAGACGAAGAAGATAAGTAAGCAAGCAAGCAAGCAGAGGCGAGGATCATGGATCGAGAGATCCACCGGGTGACGAGCCTGCGGCGGGACAGCTCGCTATGGCGCCGCGGCGACGACGTGTTCTCGCGGACGTCGTCGCGGTTCCAGGAGGAGGAGGACGACGAGGAGGCGCTGCGGTGGGCGGCCCTGGAGCGGCTGCCCACGTATGACCGGGTGCGGCGCGGGATCCTCACGGTGGAGGACGGCGGGGAGAAGGTGGAGGTGGACGTGGGCCGGCTGGGCGCCCACGAGAGCCGGGCGCTCATCGAGCGGCTCGTCCGCGCGGCCGACGACGACCACGAGAACTTCCTCCTCAAGCTCAAGGAGCGCATGGACAGGGTGGGCATCGACTACCCCACCATTGAGGTGCGGTTCGAGAAGCTGGAGATCGAGGCCGAGGTGCGCGTCGGCGACCGCGGCCTCCCCACGCTCATCAACTCCGTCACCAACACCCTCGAGGTACATCATTCCTTCTCCTTCTCCTTCCTTCCTTCCTGCACACAACAGTCCATGGCGGCTTACCTTCAATTTGTTTTTGTTTTTCTCCACACAATTCCAACAAGCATGTTGATCACACCCGCAAAAAAAAAAAGCATGTTGATCATAACTAATGATGAACTGCTCCGTTAACTAATCAGTCCTGGCTTGGCCGAGCCCGAGCACCAGTACGTGGTAGGGCCAATTAGTCGATAAGGATTGGATGCTGGTTCCGCGATGGAGGCGAGTGACAGTCCTCTCTCGTTTTTCTTATGGTTATACTGTAGACAGCGACGATGCGAGAATTGAAGCCAAGTAGGGGCTTTGTTTTCTCGTTTTTGCGATTGCAACTTGCGAGCGAGCTGTATGCTTTTGGCTCATCAGCAAGCAATGCGGCGGTAGGTGAGTCGCCTCTCGCCCCGTGATATTTTCTTGGCTTCACAAACGACCAAGCACACGTTGCAGAATTATTACTGGCTTGATTACCGTTTCGGCCACTTGTCCTGCACAAACTACTACTCTGACCGTGTCTCGCTTTTGAGGCTTTTTCTCCACATGACTTCAGAATTCGAGATTTATTAAACCTAGCCGCCACCTAATATTCAGGTCCTAATCCCTTCTTCTTCCAATTGTACCAAGTCATACCAAGTGGTCAGCTTGGTAAGCTATCAATTTTTTTTTGCAATTGTACCAAGTCATAGTAACAATTTTGTATTATACAAAGATCTTCCTTTTTTAGACAAACAAGAAATGTGATCTTTAGGAGTAGTACTAAATTTCCTAGCGTAAAGTAGCCCAACAAGAGTCCAAACTGTTGCGACGCCGGGCTCGGCCTGCAACGGAGCCTGCCGCTCCTTCATTATTTATCACTAAACGAAAAAATAACGAATCCCGACCGTGTTCCACCAACCTCCGCCGATGGCCACCGGCACGGTGCCGCTACGGTCGTTCCCTACCTCCGGCCACATCCACCGCATCCCCATCCACGCCACGGAATCGTCCGACCTCCACCCCATGGCACGCGATGTTTCCGCATCGGCCGCGCGGCTTTGCGGCATTCCGCCGAGCGCCTGGCGTGCGCGTCCACCTCGTTTCGCCAACGCCACCGCATGCTACGCCATTGGAAGAACCTGTCCTTATCTATGCCTGTTGATTGCTCGGTGTTCTCCAGGCCTTCGCGAACGCGCTCCACGTCATCCCCAGCCGGAAGCAGGCCATGACCGTCCTCCACGACGTCAGCGGGATCATCAAGCCCCGGAGGATGACGCTGCTGCTTGGGCCTCCTGGCTCGGGCAAGACGACGCTGCTGCTGGCGATGGCAGGGAAGCTCGACAAGGACCTCAAGGTCTCCGGGAAGGTCACCTACAACGGCCACGGGATGGACGAGTTCGTCCCGCAGAGGACCGCCGCTTACATCAGCCAGCACGATCTCCACATTGGGGAGATGACCGTGAGGGAGACGCTGGCCTTCTCGGCCCGGTGCCAAGGTGTTGGCACTAGATATGGTATGCTGCATCATTGCTGCCTAATTATTGAGGCTATGTCATGGATGATATGCTCATCTTATATGTCATTGTGGTGATAATCTCTGAGCTTTGCTGTTTTGCTTGTTCTAGAGATGCTTACTGAGCTGGCGAGAAGGGAAAAGGCAGCCAACATCAAGCCAGATCATGATATCGATGTCTACATGAAGGTGAGGATGTTATCACATTTTAGAGCAGTTTACGCTTCTTAAAGCTGTTTATGTGACTAGCTTAGGATTGAAGAGAATAATTTGAAGAAGTCCTGTTTATCAGAAAATTATTTGACACTTGTTTCATTACTTACGCCCTGTAGGCCTCAGCTATGGGAGGGCAAGAATCCAGTATTGTGACAGAATACATACTGAAGGTATAGTCTGCTACCTATGGGTCCAGCTGGAGCACTGCAAGGATGATTCTTATGGACATTTGTGTATTATTAATAGAATGATGACTTCTCATATCCGTTACTCTTGTATGTAACTGCAGATACTAGGACTGGATATTTGTGCTGACACGTTGGTAGGCAATGAGATGCTAAGGGGTATATCTGGTGGACAGCGCAAGCGTGTCACAACAGGTATATTTTCACCAAGAATGAGGTTCAGTTTATATTTGTATAGCAATCCGAGACTTACACTTTTTTCATCGCAATGAAATAGTCTTATTTAAGAAATTCCTAACCGACTCATGTATCTTCAATGCACAGGTGAAATGCTTGTTGGTCCTGCAAAAGCTCTGTTCATGGACGAGATATCCACTGGACTGGATAGCTCAACCACATATCAGATTGTGAATTCTCTTAGGCAGACTATCCACATTCTAGGCGGAACTGCTGTCATCTCCTTGCTGCAGCCAGCTCCTGAAACATACAACTTGTTTGACGACATTATACTCCTCTCTGACGGGCAGGTTGTGTACCAGGGCCCCCGAGAAAATGTGCTTGAGTTCTTTGAGTTCATGGGGTTCAAATGCCCTGGCAGAAAGGGTGTTGCTGACTTTTTACAGGAGGTGTGTGTCTCATCTATAAACTCTCATTACAGCTGTGATTCTGTTTTTTTTAAAGAGAATGATACTGAAATCTCTGAATAACTGAAAAGGTGACATCAAAGAAAGACCAGGAGCAATATTGGTACAGGGGTGACAGGCCATATCGTTTTGTACCTGTGAAGCAATTTGCGGATGCATTCCGTTCCTTCCATGTGGGCAAGTCGATTGAGAATGAGCTTAAAGTGCCATTTGATAGGACCAGAAGCCACCCTGCTGCTCTGGCCACTTCAAAGTTTGGTGTCAGCAGGATGGAGTTGCTCAAAGCTACTATCGATAGAGAGCTTCTACTCATGAAGAGGAATGCATTCATGTACATATTTAAAGCTGTCAATGTAAGTTCATATCTTTAATGTGTTTTCCTTGATTATTGGGATGGAGATTATTAGGTAGCATCAATCTGAACTTTTCCATCATTGCAGCTAACTCTGATGGCGTTCATTGTGATGACCACATTTTTCCGTACCAACATGCACCGTAATGTTGAATATGGAACGATCTATTTGGGGGCGCTGTTCTTTGCTCTCGACACGATAATGTTTAATGGTTTTGCGGAGCTTGCGATGACCGTCATGAAACTTCCTGTCTTCTTCAAGCAGCGGGATCTTCTTTTCTTTCCTGCATGGGCCTACACCATACCATCGTGGATTCTTCAGATCCCTATCACGTTTGTTGAAGTCGGAGTTTATGTTTTCACCACGTATTATGTCATTGGATTTGATCCCAGTGTAAGCAGGTATGACACTGATGCAGACGTCAAATTCCTTACTCAATTATATTGCTTCTTAGGCAGTTATGGATTTTTATGAGCAAGTATTTTAAATTATTGCTCTACAAGAAATGAACTAGCTTTGTGAAATCTGAATGAGTTTTTGTGCTCAGGTTCTTTAAGCAGTATCTGCTGCTCCTTGCGATCAATCAGATGTCATCTTCACTGTTCCGCTTCATTGCTGGAATTGGAAGAGACATGGTTGTGTCCCATACCTTTGGACCTTTATCATTGTTGGCTTTTGCAGCATTGGGTGGCTTTATCCTTGCAAGACGTAAGTTACTGGCTCCGCCATGATAAAATGGATATGTTGCCATATTTACATGAAATGATGGAACTAAATTCTAATTGTTGCTTACATGATACCATCTTATTTGTCTTTTCCAGCTGATATAAAGAAGTGGTGGATTTGGGGTTACTGGATATCTCCGCTATCATATGCACAGAACGCTATTTCAACAAACGAAATGTTGGGGCCCAGTTGGAGCCAAGTAAGTACCCTCTGTCTTGAGAAGAAATCAAAGTCACCACAGCACACACAGAGAAAATTCAACATGTATTTATATTTTACAGATTGTTAATGGAACAAATGACACCATTGGAGTTACCGTGCTTAAGAATCGTGGCATCTTTACGGAAGCTAAGTGGTATTGGATTGGGCTTGGTGCCATGGTTGGATACACTCTCCTCTTCAACCTGCTCTACACCTTAGCACTTTCAGTTTTGAATCGTAAGTATATTTATAAGACTACTTATTTATCAAGGATCAGATAATCAACATTTGCAGGTTATAACTAGGGCATTTAACTTTTAGGATAATAACTGTAGCCACTTGCTTTTCTTTGCAGCATTGACAGACTCTCACCCATCAATGTCTGAAGAGGAACTGAAAGAAAAACATGCAAATTTAACTGGTAAAGCTCTAGAGGGTCCAAAGGAAAAGAGTTCTAGGAAGAAGGAACTGGAATTATCTCACATTAGTGACCGAAACTCGGCGATGAGCGGTGTGGGTTCTAGTGGCAGTAGGAAGGGGCTGGTACTTCCATTTACACCACTGTCACTTACCTTTAACGACACAAAATACTCGGTGGACATGCCAGAGGTAAATTTCCTATCAATGAACAATGAGGGCACAAGTATGATTGTATACCATTACCCAAGTTTGCTTACCCAGTTATATTGCTTTATACTCACAGGCAATGAAGGCACAAGGAGTAACGGAAGACCGCTTGTTGCTTTTGAAGGGTGTCAGTGGTTCTTTTAGGCCAGGAGTACTTACTGCATTAATGGGTGTGAGTGGTGCTGGAAAGACAACCCTGATGGATGTTTTAGCGGGTAGGAAAACAGGAGGATACATAGAGGGGGAAATCACCGTATCAGGCTATCCAAAGAAGCAAGAGACCTTTGCACGTATATCGGGATACTGTGAGCAAAATGATATTCATTCTCCACATGTGACAATATATGAATCACTCGTATTTTCTGCATGTCTGCGGCTTCCTGCAGAGGTTGATTCAGAAAGAAGAAAGGTTAGTTAGCTTTGATCTTGGCAAATTATCAGTTCTTGCTTTCTTTTTTCTCATCTGATTGGAAATCTTACCGGCTGAACTGTGATGACAGATGTTCATCGAGGAGATCATGGATCTTGTAGAGCTCACATCATTGAGGGGTGCACTTGTTGGGCTTCCTGGAGTGAATGGTCTATCAACTGAGCAACGCAAGAGGCTTACAATTGCCGTGGAGCTTGTTGCTAACCCGTCGATCATTTTTATGGATGAGCCAACATCTGGTCTTGATGCTCGTGCAGCTGCAATTGTGATGAGGACTGTTAGGAACACTGTTAACACTGGCAGGACCGTTGTTTGCACCATCCACCAGCCAAGCATTGACATATTTGAAGCATTTGATGAGGTGGTTATTCATTACTCTCTATTCAGTCATTATCCTTGCTTTATTAAAGTCATATATTGACTATGTATGGCTGCAGCTTTTCTTGATGAAGAGAGGGGGAGAAGAAATTTATGTTGGTCCTGTTGGCCAAAATTCTGCAAATTTGATCGAGTATTTTGAGGTAAGAAGATCAAAACCAGCAGTTGTACCACACTTTGTAACTCTTGTTGCCAGCTAGATCACATCGAACATTCCTTGTGTACGTTTATTCAGGAAATTGAAGGCATTAGTAAGATAAAAGATGGATATAACCCAGCGACATGGATGTTGGAAGTTTCCTCTAGTGCGCAAGAGGAAATGCTTGGTATTGATTTCGCTGAAGTTTACAGACAATCAGAACTATATCAGTAAGCTTCCCCACAAGCCATTCATATACAGTGTAGCGTGAGTGACACTTCTAACTACTTTTCATTTTCGCAATTTCAGAAGGAACAAGGAACTCATAAAGGAGCTAAGCATGCCACCTCCTGGCTCTAGAGATCTCAACTTCCCTACGCAGTACTCTAGATCATTCCCCACACAGTGTCTAGCTTGCTTGTGGAAGCAAAAATTGTCATATTGGAGAAACCCATCCTACACAGCAGTGAGATTACTCTTCACCATCGTCATTGCGCTAATGTTCGGAACGATGTTCTGGGACCTTGGAAGTAAAACGTAAATCTCCTAACTGATATTATAACTTCATTTTTGGACATACAACTGTTGTTATAACCGTTTCTATACTTTGGATATAGTAGCTACTTCAAGTAAGATATATCTGACGCCTTACTTATATCGTGATGCAGTCGAAGATCACAGGATCTATTCAATGCCATGGGATCAATGTATGCTGCAGTACTATACATTGGAGTGCAAAATTCTGGTTCTGTTCAACCGGTTGTCGTGGTGGAGCGAACAGTCTTTTACCGGGAAAGAGCAGCTGGCATGTATTCAGCTTTTCCATATGCATTTGGACAGGTAAATTCTTAGGCTCTCGGTTTACCTATTTCAGGGCATATGTATGAATGACCTTTGAGAATGTAACTTGCAATCTAAATCACAGCCGTGGTTAAAGTAATGGAACTGGCAGTTTATCATGGCTCAGTTTATCAACATTCTTGAGTTATCTCAGTCCTGGAACCTAACAATGTCACGTTATCACTTTTCCAGGTCGCTATTGAATTTCCGTACGTCATGGTTCAGGCTTTGATATATGGCGGGCTAGTCTATTCCATGATTGGATTTGAATGGACAGTTGCCAAGTTCTTGTGGTACTTATTCTTCATGTACTTCACCATGCTATATTTCACGTTCTATGGAATGATGGCTGTTGGCTTGACTCCGAATGAGAGCATAGCAGCTATCATCTCATCAGCGTTCTACAATGTATGGAACCTCTTCTCAGGATATCTTATCCCCCGACCTGTAAGTTACACTCTCAATAGATTTTTCATTTCTTTCGTGTAAATTTAGTACTTACCAGTGCTCCTTGTCTTTCACACTACTCATCCATTGAACTTTTACTTCAGAAACTTCCTATTTGGTGGAGGTGGTACTCATGGATTTGCCCGGTGGCATGGACGCTCTACGGACTGGTTGCCTCCCAGTTTGGTGATATCCAACATCCGCTCGATCAGGGAGTCCCAGGCCCACAGATAACTGTGGCCCAGTTTGTGACGGACTACTTTGGCTTCCATCACGACTTCTTGTGGGTTGTGGCGGTGGTGCACGTTGCTTTCACCGTGCTGTTCGCCTTCCTGTTTAGTTTCGCCATCATGAGGTTCAACTTCCAGAAGAGATGAGGACGGCGACATTCTTTCAGATTCCTTGTATGTAGTGCCATGCTGCTGTCCAACAGCCAGTGCGGATGGATTGAACAAAGTATAGTTGTTTCTGTAGATGATATAGAGGTTATTTTGTATTTCAAGCATGTAGAAACTTCACACAACTATGCTCTGTAGGACTTGTAGAAAAGGCTAATTAGTCTTGTTGAGCCTCCAGCTTCTTCACCAGCTCTAGCTGAGTAACTGCTACTTTACTAGTCGAAGAATGTAAACCTGAGCAGTAATGTTGTCATTTCTGACGAGTTAATGGAGGCAGAAATTTTGTTGATTCTTCAATCCCTTGTGAAACTTCTAATTGCTGCCCAAATATCACAAAGCAATTGTTTTATCTCCAGGTTTGTTTGATTACTTAGTGGCTTTGCCGCAGTGCATATGTTTCCTTGGATAACTATTACTTAGTTCTGCTTTTTTTAGCAGTAAACCCCACTTAATATATTTTTGAGCAGTAAACCCCACTTAATTAACTAGGAGTGCGGTTTACAGGAATTACATTGTGGTCGTGCGGAGTCCTCAGCCACAAATGGGGACCAACTACCAAAGAAGAAGAAAATTTAGCTAAGTTATGAGCATCAAAATTCAAACTACGACCTTCAAAAATAAAATCACAAGTTATGAAATCTCTAGATCTTTCAGTAATCTCCTTGATGATTGTGCCGTTTCTTCCTTCTGGCCCTCCTTTGATATCTGCTACAACTGGTTTGCAATCACGCAATGACAACTCGATTCAAAGACAAATTAAGCGCTAGGGCTAGAGCTTCACTGCACGCAAGGGATTCCCATTCACTCTGTGCGTTCGGTTTACGTGGTTCGGTTTATACGGTTTTTTGGTTTGTATGGTATTAATACATCGGTAAATACGGTATGAAATTTATATACGGTTCAGTTTCGGTATATACCAAATTATTTTGGTATGGTTTCGGTATATACCATAAAAACCAAAGTTGACGCGAATTTGAAAAAGACATATAACAGTTTACAAATTTATGACTCAAAACACATATGTTTTTATACAAAGAGTATATAACTATATGCAAGTGTATATGCATGCATGAATTCAATGGTTATGAACGTGTTTAGCATTCTTGTGAAGAGAAATATGACTTCATTACAAGATAAGCAGACAGGAAATCTGACTTCTCAACACAAAAATGACTCCGTGTATGGTTGTTCGCCCAAACATATATAAATATATTTTGTATTTCGGTTTATTCGGTTAACCATTCGGTTTTTCGGTATATACCATAAAAAACAAAATTTAAAACGGTATGAAAAGTTCATACCATACCCGAACCATAAAACCATAAAAACCATAAAATTGGTTCGGTTCGATTTATTTTTGGTATGGTTTTTCGGTACGGTTTTAAAATGCACAGGGTGAATTCCCATGGCTCTGCCAACCAATAGGCTGGCTAGTGGGCCCGGGCAATTGTACTACGTAGCTCTATTTGGGTTATCTTGATAGAGTTTGCTTGTTGCCACCAAATCCGGTTCCCACGCCATGTGGGCCAGTCCTATGAAAGCAACTAATTAGGGAGCATTTTCTCGGAAACCTTCCAACGATCACTCCCACGCACCGTCACTTGGCGCGTTCTTAGCCGTCACCACGTGTCGCCTTCTGAGTGTTCCCTTTGGATTTTGTTTTTTTTTCCACGCGTTGTCGGCTTTTTAGATTGTTTTTTTTTTCATTTTTTTGTGTTTTTCACCGGTCTTTCTTAGCTTTTGGACGGAAAAAAGATTTAAATTTTTTTTGCGCAAAAAAGCGCGTTTTCATTTTTTTCCCGCAAGAGGCACGGTTTTGCTT
>CBMN010056634.1:0-10498 GCA_000582825.1 Hordeum pubiflorum
TTAGATCACTATTTTAGTAATCTAAACGCTCTTATNNTAGTTTACAGAGGGAGTACTATATACTAAAGAGGGAAGCTTTCCTTTTTTCTTTTTTTGAATTTTTTTAATCTTCTACTGTTCATTATTAAAGCATGAAGCTTTTCTTTTTCTTTTTTTTCTTTTTTCCCAATTTTCTACTGTTTATTTACGTGTACAACATGCGAATATTAACCGTAAATATTAATCATTCAATCTTCTACTATTTATTTATATGTCCAAAAGAGAATAGTATCCCATGTAAACAGTACCCCGGTTGTGAACAGTATTTCAGAAGAAAAAATCACTTTTTACGTACAGAAAACAACATAGCGTTTTAGATTTCCAAAAGGATTTTTTTTAAAGTATTATTTATGAATAGTATCACTTTTTTATATAAAAAGTATTATTTATGAATAGTATCCATTAAAAATGGCTTCTTTTTCACGTTTTCTATATCATCATATGTGTTTACATTTTCAAAAGAAGATCTTCATGTATATTTTATTGTCCTCCTATACGTACAAGTCCTCCGATATTATTATTATTATTATTGCTCATTACGGATTTTCTCTAATACAATTATATCATGCTCTTTTTTAGACTTATTTATAGATAATTACCTAAAGTGAAAAAAACACAGATCTAATTGATTATTTAAAAACACAGAGGTAAAAAACCTTGAATAAATAACAGTTTAGTTTGATCTGATCAATATTCATATTATNNNATAATTAATTTTACATATTGACATTGCTCTCATTGTTAGAAATATGGGCCTAATAAATAACAACTTAGTTCGATCTGATATATATTCATTTTATGTAATAATTAATTTTACCTATTGGCATTACTCTCAATGATAATGAAGTGACCGTCTTTCCACTCCAATTTTACTAGGAAGCGAAAATCCAATGAAAAGATAGCATCTTGGGTGCCAACTTTTTTTTATTGTTTAAAAGAGCATTGTAGATTTTATTTTTCCTTAGATTCATTCTTATAGACTCTTGCCCTATGATTTTATTTTCCTCTAACAGTTTGACTGAAATATGAATTTAAGAGAACAATGTTTTCAAAACAGTAACGTTGTATGAAAACAATGTTTCATGTGGCCTGTTTCCATGCCCACTGAATAAACTGGAGTATACCCATATCCACCAAAAAAAAAACTTTGTATGAACAATACCTAAAATGTAAACCGGAATAGTACCAACACATTACATCCGCGTGAACAATAATCCGAGAAAATACAAAAAGGAAAACCAAAGTTTTTCTATAAAAACGATTAGTGATTATTTTCCTCCTTTTTATTTTTTTGTATTACCTACTGTTGAGTTACGATCTACTAAACCTCTACAGCCATTATGATCGTCGCTCACCCCACCATCCTTCGCTCACCATGCAAGATAAGAAAAATCTCACTCTATCGGCAGTACTCACACCTACAAAAAACACCTTTGATGCTACTGATTTTAAAATTGTTCGCCCGCTAAAACTCCCAGGTCAGTACAATGAAGGCATAGCAGACCAAATACAAATATAATACACAAAGGTCATGCATGAAGAAGTCCCTCGCACCATGATAAGAAACAATACAGTTCAGAAATATTATAGCACTGATTCTGCTTCTCTTATTGAATATCGCCAGGCCTCACATGTTGAAGAAATTCCACAAGGACAAAAAAGGAAAAACACTAATGATTTACCCACATGCAGACTAAAAACGATTTTTAATTTGGTGCATCATATTTAGAATGGTTTGTTCGGTACCGTAACTATAATGCTTAACTCTTTGCCATAAATAAATCATGATTCGTTTAAAATTTCAATCGCATGATCCTTAAAACACTTTCGTCCTATTAAAAACATGAAATGGACGCCACTGGCAACGGTCTTTATCGCTCAATACAAAAAACAATTCAGGCATCTCCTCTACACGCAAGGACAAAAAGAACAACTACGACAGATGTAAACGTTTTATAAATAACTTTATTGCACCAATGAACCGTGTCAAAACAAATCTACACCTTCTTTCCGTCATATAAAAGCCAAACAAAAGAAAACAATTCCAACCAGCTTAACATGAAAAAAAAAATGCACGAAATAAAAATAAAAATTGAATTACTTATTCGAAATATAAACGAGGCTTTTGACGGGCGCGGCGTGCGCCGCGCATCTTCGCCGCTAGTTCAAAAGAAATCGACTTCAAGAACTTAACAATCATCCTTACAGGAATTAGAAGAAAAATTGCAGGGCAACATTTGTATACCTTATACACGCTTATTAGTTCTTCAAAGCAACCAATTCATTTACTAAGATTATTGTCGATTCACATGAATTTAATATCATTGAACTATTACAATTGTTAGCTCTTTGAAGGACCAATGACATTGCTTTTGCTAGTCCAACAATTCTTGTGGATGAAGGCTTTCCAAAATGCTAATGAACAACCGATGGCCAGTTAATGACAAGGCCATGTAATTCTACGAGTAAAACTGAATGCCAGTTCACATTCTAAAGGTCTGCTAGACAAGCCAAACGGCTGGTACACATGGAAGAGATCAGTACATCACAGACAGGAAAGTTGTTTAAGGCGGTGGAATCATTACATCTTTAATGCATTTTTTCGTGTAGTCAGGCAATTTGGTTAGTCTAGGGCAGCCTTACAGCAATACACGAATGTGCACTTGCCTTTCTTACTCTCATCCCCTAGAATTTCAAAGAGTAATCAGTCACGTAGTTAGCAGACTGTCCACTAGCACAAACTGGATAAGCCTTAATCAAAGAGCTGTGGAACCAGACAATTCTTTCTTAAGAAAATGCCCGACAGTCCTTTACCTCACTTATCCATACTTGGAGAATGGTGATGGTTGTGCTGTGGAAGGCAGTGACCTCACTCGAGTATTAACCATTTTCCTTGAAACTCCCATTGAAGTTAAATGTTTGACCTGCTCAATCAAGAGCTCATCTTCACTGTAAATAAAAATGATTTGCTCAAAGCTAGTTTATTGGTAGGTAATATGGCAATTACTGCTGTCACGAGAAAGGCAAGAATTAAGAAAATGATCACTTGTTAATGCATGTTTGCCAACTGAAGTTATCGTTCAGTGGTATTTTCAGCAGATATGGTTCAGTAGTATTTTCAGCACAAACAAAAAGTTTAAATAATTGTAGTACAGGAATTGATGCAAGAAGCAGTGAGCGCTTACTAACAACTGACAATAATAAGCCCTTGCATGTATCGTTGACATGCGTGTGCTTGACCTCAAGTTTGTTAACTTGAATGGAATTTTGTTAAAAGCGTAATTTGTGAGTGATCTGTAAAAGCATGCAATTATGTGAAAAAAATCTTGCATGTGTGCTTCTACATATTTTATCCATGTTATCACTAATATCTTTCCAAATAAGGATTGGCAGTTCCCTTGAGAGAAAAGGTACACCTACAATGGAGTGAGTTATTGGCTAATTGGAAGTCAAAATTTCCATGGCAGACATGAAGTCATGAAAAAAACTAGTATTAACGAAGGAGCAAGAATGGAAAATTAGAGTGATGCAAATTGGAAAATGGAGCCCAAACGTAACCGTGAACGTTCATCAGCACCGTAAAATATTCAACAATCTGACTGCACGAATTTCCAGAGTTATTATTACAGGCATAAACAGCAACAGCTAAAATAATAGTAGTAGCTTCATAGACTTGGTTAACGTGATTCATATGTATTCACAAAGGCAATAAAGTACAAGCATGCCAAATCTGAGAGTTGTACATATCACAATACTTATTCTGTTTAAATGCATATGATGAACAAAAAGCACAGCTTGAACACTCGATTATCCTATCACAAGTCAAAAACTATTATCAAGATGGTATGAATGGTTCATTTACTTCAGGTCATGTGGAAAAGAAATTTGGACACCAGATAAATTTTTAGAAAGAATAGGCTGATCAGTACCAGGTATTTGTAGTATATCTGCAGGGCATTCCAGTGCCCTGATGCAAATAGTATGTGGAATAACAAATGCAGGGAGACACAAAACATTCTTTTATGAAATAAGCGAAATCTGGCACTAGAACTGACTGACAGAATGATGTAATCGGCAGAAACTAGTATGATTTGCTATTTCAAAACTGGAAACGGTCAGCAGTCAGCGCTATCAAGAGATAACTGTTAAACTAGGGTGTCATAAAGTTATAACAAATATTCTTGGTGGTCACTAATGAAGGATGTAAATCAGGATTATCCAGTTTGAAGATAACAGAATATTTTAAGAACCAAGCATTTAAAGTACCCACCATAATACAACAAATAAAAACAAGAAGCATGTACAGAAAGGGCTAGAAATGAGCAACAACTGAAGATAGTAAGAAGATATAGAGCCATAATTTCACTCACCAGGTAGGCATAGTTCAACTTGGTGGGACATAATATGAGGGTGAGATGGCTGACACATGATAGTAGATATAACAAATATAAAATCTTGGTAGTGCCATGAAGTAATTTCAGAATTGGAATGGATTGCACAGTTTAGAGAAGATGTATGATCTTCCAATAAATACAAGTGCAGATCTCTGTATCAAACTATGAAGATGACACACTCTTTGAGCTTTGCTTCCAAGAACTATTTTCTTGCCACTTGAACCGCCTGTGGCACAAGTACAAACATCCAGAAAGGAGAAAGCTACTCATTGTTTCAGCCTGGTTGTCCAAAACCAAAGTTCCAAGATTTCTCACATTTCTGTTAGTTAACCTTTCTCATCTTAGTACACTAAGTACAACGGTGATACATTTGATGCTATACGGTATTTGAAACCTGTACCACAGACCGAATGACCGGAAGTGGGTGGGCCTCAGTATTAAATACATACTTGTCCAGTGGAAGAATATTACTTTCACCAAACAGCAAATACAGGTACTTCAATGTTTCCCCCAGGAAGAAGGTTTCCATTTTGTCTCTCCTGGGTGGAGGTAGGCTTGTGACATCATCCAGTGAAGTATAACCGCCAGAATCAACTTTTGTATACTTCTCAAAGGCCTGAAAAATTTGCCAACCCCACTCCCTATACCTGTGCACGAAACAGCCATTTTTTATAACAGTAATAGTAAACAACAACTAGCATGATGCAACACAAAAGTAGGCAGCCTGAAGGTTATATAACATCCCAAAATCTTACTTTGGATCCTCTGTGATTCTATGCAAAACAAATAGGGATTCCACAGTCTCTGGGCGTAAAAGGTTGTGACGATCAAGAGGCTTGATTGTGATGTCACTAATATATTCAGAACTTTTGTTCCCACCATCAGGTCCACCTTCAGGATTACCCTGCAACATCCAGACCCAAATAAGATGTTAAAATATAAGAAAAATAAGATGTTATGCGGATAGCTCAAGAGTATGTCAAGATACTCCATAGCTCAGTGAATTGCTTACCTCAATGTGAAAATAAGCAATTTCAGGAGCAAGTCCAGTAGAAGTCACAAAGTACATTTCAACACAGGTTTTAGCCAGATCTTCAGCAAGCTGAAGATTTTGTATGTCTTCTTTAGTAAGAAGATTACTTTCAAGAGCCTTTTTCTTAGTGATACCCTTTGTTGCACCCAGAGCAAGGGTGCCAGGAAGAAAACAAACCTACAGAATGAAGACATGACATTAATTCTCAAGGAAAACTAGTGTGCATCAAAATTAGGTTCAAAAAGGTTATTCAGTAAAAGAAGGATTACAAAATGAGGAGGTTCTCATTAGAGAAAAAGTGATAGATGCATGATGAGTTGCATACCAGGTGATCCATTTTAGGGCTAAAAGCACCATTTCGTCCATTGGGAAGCTCCCCAACAAAAACTAACCCATTTGGAGTAGTTTTTCGAACGAGAAGATGCTTGACCCCTTTCATTGCTTCCGTATACATTTCAAATAGATACTTCACGCTAGTGTTACGATAATTTTCTTGCTGAATCCAAACTTTCAATAGGTACTCATAGTAACTGTCACCACGCGACCCTAGTCGAATATTCTCTCCGCTAAACTGGCCAGAGTAGGGACTGCATACAAGAAGGCAAGAATGAGAACATAGCCATTTCTTCTACAATTTAATGCTTCTGATGATAGGAAAATGCAATATAATATGATGACAGGTAAAGTTTACATAGTCGCAAAGATATATAAGGGTTGAAGCCATGCATACTTAATATAAATAGGCACCAAACCCTCCACTGTTGGGAGTGTTCGCATATGCTCCAACACCTTCATTGTCTCTGAGGCATACTTTGGATCTCCTGATATTCTGCTAAGGTAACTGAACTCCAGTTGCAATGTTGTAGCCTCAGATGTACTGCTTAAGCCATCAGGGGATGCATGTGCAGAACGATCACGAAGAACAACGTCGCTAAAAGGTATAGCCGATGGACTTGATGTAAAAGCTAACAATAATCTGTCTGCTAAATCCTTTGAGACTGACAGAAGACGATCTGGATTAGTCTTGTTAGGTGTTACTGCTATCCCAGAATCACCTCCTCCTGCTTGGTCTCCACCACTCAAATGATACGCACTAAGAAGCCCTCCCAAGACACGGATAGTAGTTTCAAATAAGTTGACCTGCCCTTTCTCGCTGATCTTTTTCATTAGGTTGTCTTCAATCCATTTTGATGCTTCAGACACAATATCGTCGGCACCCATTATTATTGCAGTGTCTAAAGAATCCACAACAGTAGCACCTAGACCTCCTAATCCGTCTACACCTCTGCGGCTCAAAGGCATAAGCTCATCATGACCCATCGCATAATTTCGGTAGCCAGACCATGCATGCTCGAATGCTTCTTTAACTTTCTTCTGCCTAGATGTCCATTCGGATGAAGATGAAGGGGGGTGGTGAAGTATTGAACTGTTCTTATATATTTCATTTGGAGGAAGACGTGGAGGTAGCCTTGGTGGCTTTCTCCAGAATGTACGGATAGTGGGAGAATCTTTACTGGCATGTCTACTCTCTACTTCTTTGTCATGGAGCTCACCAGATACAAAACCCTTCGAACTTCTGTGCGCAAGCAAGTATATTAAGCCAGAAACCATTAAAAGACTCAAGAATTTCCCAAGGGTGAATTTTCCAAATTGGTACTTGCTGCTCTTAGAAATAAGAGCCTGGGTAACCATCTACACATGAGAAATAAAAAACCTTAGAGGAAAGAACTAATTAGCACATAACAACAATACATACACATTCTACATGGCAAGGAAAGAAACTGATGTGAATTCGGATAAATATGCTCCCTCATAAGAAAGGACAGACACAAGTAACTATTATATACTAAAAACACAATACAGACAAGACTAGAGAATCCCACAAAAAAAAGATATATGGCCACTGATTTGTGAGCCCTCTTTTCATTAGTGGATCACAAACCGATGAATCATCATAGATGTTCCTAAGTAAATAACAGCCATGGTCATCATAATTGTACCTACACTGGTCAAACCATTAGATTTACTTAATTCTACCAAAACTGACGGAAGAAACGCTAGCCATTGAGATACACTACATGTAAGTGCCAAGGAATTGAAAATCACGTATAGTCCAAGGCAACGTATTCCACCATATGTGATCACCAAGAAAAAGAAGTACACCTAGGTAAAGTCCACCAAGATAATGTTTCTCATCTTAGCCAAGTCACCAAAAAACATCATAGATATGCGTATACAAGGCACCAAAGAAATGCATGCATTCGTATATGGACAAATTATTGAGAACATATGCATGCCGCAGCTTACAACCGGTTACACATAGGCAGATTCATCCAACATACGTACCAATCTATTAGGAGCCTACGCACCTATCCCAGCATCCTAGGCTAACTTCAATACAATGTCATGATGGTAGATGACCGACTCAAAATAATGAACCAAAATCTAGACGTCTTATCTCCTTCCACAAATGTGACGAGAGACATCTATGGTAATGTTCCTCTGTTAACTAACTACCTTCTATTGGAGCAATAAAAGTAAAAGGCTAAGTCAAAAAGGGCAACTAATTATTTATACAGTGAGCTCAATACAAATAACCATGTGACAGGCTAGAAATCTTTAATTGTAACTTCAATTCCATGTACCCTTCCACTAGCAACCTACAAAAGATTGTCCTAGCCATCCCAGATACTTATGTACCATGTCGAGATGTTAGAACATAATCGACTCAAGATAGTTAACTAGTTTAAGAATGGCTTATTTCCTTTATCAAATGTACCTACGAGTGTCTACGGGAATATTCAAGAAAATTTAGAAAAAAAAAAACACAGGTCTTTAAAAAAAGCGTTGAAAAAAGCACTAGGCGTAAATTCCTAGTTTTGCCTCTACCTACCACCTATCTCGCCTAAGCGCACGCCTAGCACGATTAAGTGCAAGGCGTTCTGCTGTAACCTAGTGCCTAGGCACACTTAAGCACACACCTGTGCACACTTTTTTTAACCATGCAAAAAAGTTTTGAAAAATACTAGAATTTTGAAAATAACAAATAGAAAAGCCTCCAGTAATATCAACGAATTCCATGATTTTCCAGGTATTTATAGGAACTTACTGAAATATTTTTTTCTTGTTCCCTAAACTTCTCTACTTCTATAGATTAAGTGACCCCGTCCCCAACTACAACCTAAAAACGATTGGTTGTCCATGTACCTGTCCTGGCATCCCAGATCAACTTCCGCACCATATCGAGATGTTGGAACATAATTGACTCAAGAACCAAGATAGTTAACCCGGTTAGGGGTGTCCTACTGTCTTATCTCCTTTATCAAATGTGCCTAGGGGATTGTAAACATTAAAAATAGAGAGAACTTTTTTACTAACTTCATGGAATTCCATGGTTGTCCTTGTCCAGAAAGTTTAAGTAACTATAATGTTTGTTTTTGCTTAAACTTCCTACTTCTATAGATATGATGATCTTGGTTAATTTTATGCAGTAACGCAATATTACTTACAACCAGGCTGCCAAAAGAGAGAAAGCATTTACTGACTTTATCGAATTCCATAGTTTCCCATATAGTTTTAGCAACTATACTGGAATGTTTTTGTTTTTCCTTAAATTTCCTACCTCTAGAGGTATGGTGATCTTGGCTAATTCCATGCAGTAACATGACATATAACCAGCCTCCAACTCAATTTCAGACCGGCGAACAATTATGCATAGTTATTCTACTATCAAGTACAAACTAAAATACAAATGAGGCAAACAATAATGAAGAGCTAAAGATGTTTCCGGTTTGATTCAACTAACTGACAATCTAGTGATGGTAAAGCACAAAAGTTCCCATGCCCGTTGCTGCCATGTGATTCTTTTCGGGTGACAGAACCAATGGAGAGGGTTAGGGCAATACATACCAACAATGTGAACTCTGTTGCACAAGCATTTATCACAACAAAACTACCACTTCATTCCTTTAACTTAGCCGCTTCAGACATATCACTAAGCCAAAAGAAGCACCTAAGACCCGAAGCTACAGAGATCAAAACGTACGATCCGTTCCGGCACCTCTACGGGAAGTAGGTAAACCCACAGATCCGAGGTCATGAACCCCACAGGACCAACAAGATTTCAGGGCTCTCAGCTCCTCGAACAAATATGCACCGATCGAATCACCTAAGCGAGTCTAACAGCCGCAGGGCACGGATTCGAGAACATTGTAGTGACTGCCGCAGAGACCGGGTCTCTCGCCGGCCAATACTGCGAAAGGAAATGGGGCCCTGGATCACGAGCACCTTGAGGCGAGATCGTTGGCGGAACTTGGCGTTGTTGTAGGCGCCGCCATCCACATCTCGCATCGAGTAGGGGAGGGGGGCCGAGCCGCCGCTCATCCGCGCGGATGAGAGGGCTGAAAAGGTGGCTCGGTGTTATCTCCGCCGCGCGCGAGATCCGAGTGGTGGAAGGAAGAGGATGGGAGGGGGAAGGAAGGAAGCGGCCGCGGGACAGACGGGACAGGTAGTACTAGGGATGGCACCCGCAGGCTATGGGTACGGGTGGAGCCTCCCCATATCCTTGCCCGTCGTGCTTGAGCTTACCCATCACCCTTGTCCATACCCGTTAACGGATATAATTTTTCCTCATATCCGTTACCCGATAGGTAGATGTGGGTACCCGTGGGTAAAATTATCATGTTTGCAAAGCATCAATTTGAACAACTTATAATTATAAACTGCATTATATAACATCGTTTACAAAAAGAGATTATAACAACAACATATACTTATAAACAACATCATATAGTCATAAACAACAACACATAGGCATACATTTTAAGTTCACAAATTCTAGACATAGCGTAGAATCTAGAGATAATTTTGAGTTTACATAAATTTTATATGGATACATGGGTATGTGGGTATGGGTTATATGATCCCATACCCGTACCCGCTCTACCCGATGGGTTTCAGATTCTCCTGTTTATGTACCCATGGGTAATTTTTTGTCCCATATCCTTACCCTAATAGGGTTTTTACCCACAGG
>CBMN010056636.1:0-12253 GCA_000582825.1 Hordeum pubiflorum
AAAACCAAACATGGGGGCAGCACATGTTCTTTCAAGGTGTAAACACAAAATGATGGGTATCCTTCCATAACTTTCCAATTACGAGCACGAGAATGGAAAGACATGAAAAATCTCAATTGAAATCCCAAAAAAAATGATACCTCTTTTATTTTTCATGTATTTTTCTGAGCCCATATTGCTTGATAGTTGCAGCATCTTTCGTTTTAGGAATCAGAGTAACCACCCCATAATTAAGTCTTCTAAGTTGCAACTCCTCGGCATAGAATTTCTATCTACACCGGGACTATAATATCAGATTGGGGAGGGAGATCGGAATTAGCATTCTTTATACTCTATTTGTGCTATTCCATGCATACTTGAGCTATAGCCTTTTGAAACACAAAACCCTTTTCACTTACTTTGACAAGCAAAGGCTACTTCGGACAATATTGACAAGATCAAACACCTTTTAGGCCTCTAAGGGTGGCCCCTTGACAATAGAGGAAGACATACGAATCTTATCCCCGTCGAGCCCGGTCTCCCGGGGCACTAATACCAGGTACCGATTTCCAGAGGTACCGCGTAGCCTATATAGGTGAATCCATGGAGGGTCATCATTGGATTTATTAGTTTTGGAAATAGATTTTTTTAGCTTAGCTCAATTCATGCATGGTTCCAGATAGTCTACTTGGTTGCAAAAAAAATACTCCATTCGTTCCATAATGTAGTGCATATAGATTTTTTGAACAGTCAAACTTTGACCAAATTTATAAAGAATACTATTTATTCTACCACACCAAAATATATACAATATGAAAATACATATTGTGATGTATCTAATGAAATGTTTTAGTATTCTAGATGTATATGTTTTTCTCTACAAACTTGGTCAAAGTTAGTAAAGGTTGACTTCTCAAAATATTTATACGCAACGCATTGTGGAACGGAGAGAGTAGTTAGAAATGTGTATGAATATACAACCTAGAGTTGTAGGAGAGAGAATAGAATAGACTAACTTTTAGAGGGATGGAGGAAAAAGGTTTATGCAAGAGAAAATCTAACAGTTTGATATCATGCAGTAGTTATTTTTCTTTTTTTAATTTCACTACTGGTATTTGCACCCGCTGGAGGCCAACAAGGAATAGAAGAAGTTGTTCCACTCACAGCTCTTCTTCTTTTTTAAAAGCTTGACTCACATTTCAGGAACAAGCTCAGCGACGAAGAGGAGCTCCCATAACAATAACAGTTAGCGGCGTAATTGCACAGAAGTACCACAATTGGGGCAGTATGTGCAGATTGGTACCAAGTTTGGTAAGTTTCGCATGTCAGTACCAACTTTCGGGCGGGCCGTTGCAAATAGAGCTAAACCTGGTGTTTATATGTATTGACGCCGAAACAGACCGGTCGGGCCCAGCTGTCAGGTGCCACGCTACCCAATCGGTGCGTGCCCGCGCGCTGACGAGGCCGAGGCCGGCTCGGTCGGTCTTAGCCCGGTCCGGTCGGCCTCCCTCCTCCCCCGCCCCACCATTCTTCATCCTCGCTCGTTTGCTCCCTCGCTGCCGCCCGCGTTCTCGACTGCCGCCTGCAGCATCGCGCCACCGCGGCCATCGTTTTTTAGGACTAAAGCAACGACGACCAGTCGAGCCTCCCGTACATGCACCCCTTCACCTTCTCCACCGATGGGCTTAACCAGGTGAGTTCATTCCAGCTAGGGTTAGGGTTAGAGATTTTGGGGATTTTTCTGTTTAGGTGGCCTTTGATTTGGGGATTTCCTTTAATTTGTTTTCCTTGTTCTCCTCTGCACATGATATAGACTTTGATTACCTTGGGCAGGTCCCATTTTCACTTGAGGACCCAGATTACAAGGGACTTGAGCTAGATATGATGGTGTTCTGTGAGAAGCACGGCATGGCATTGGAGAGGCTTGTTGAATTTGAAGGAACATACACAGGGAGAAGGTTCTTAGCATGTGCAGAGCCTGTAAGTTTCATCCGTGAAGCTAAGTTTGATTCAGTGATTTTTATAGTCAAATTGTTACATTAGCTCAATATTACATTAGCCCTAGTAGTTGAGTGGTATTTAACATTATAGTGATGATAAAGATTGAGCTAAATGGAGTGTTACTTTGGTAAATATATGTTTTTGTTGTACTGTGCTCTTTTACTTATTATGTAATCTATTTATTTATTATTTTAGTGATATATGAATGAAAATTAGTTGTCTTGTACTGATGTTAGCTTTATAGTAACATAATAGTATCTACATGCACAATTTCTTTATATATGAATGAAAATGCACAGTTGCTCTTGTAGTTGAATTGTATTATCAATTTGGAGTTCAACTCACTGTATTTAGCTAGGCTTTATAGTAACATAATACTAAATATAGTGCTATCAATTTGCTCTTGTATTTGAATTGTATTATCAATTTGGAGTTCAACTCATTGTTTCATTTGTTATTTTTCCAGGAGGGTCAAAACTATGGGTTTGTTGAATGGGTTGATCACCAGTGGCCCCCAACAATGCAGAATGCATTGTTGAAGTTGTGGGCAATGTATGAAGATAGCAAGATTGGCAGAGTGAATGAAAATCTTGAAAGTGCTCTCATGATTCACCATCTGATAGAAGAGAAAAAACTCTAGAGGGCAACTATGACAAGTTGGTGCAAGATGTTCATGAACTTATGAACTTCCAGGAGGACATGGTGCTGGATTTCAGTTATTTGCAAACTAAGATGAACAGTGCACAGGACAAGACGAATGAAGTTTTGTCTGAGATGAAGGCGAAGATGAATAAGAAAGAGGCGGATCACCAGAAGCTCCAGGAGAAGTATCAACTCTTAGTGAACCTGACAAGAGCTCAAGCCACTATCATCCAGAACTTGAAGTTGAAACACATGAAAGAGAAGGAAGTGTTGACTGAAGCTAGGATGAAATTTGAGTTTCAGAATGTAGAGCTCAAAAAGTCTGAGGAGAAGCTCACCCATGAGAAGCTAGAGCTGAAGCTTCAGGTTGTTGATATGCTAAAGGGAAAGGAAAAGCTTTGTTGTTGAGCTCATCAAGGGAGAGGAAAAGCTGAAGCAGAAGATCAAGGGGATCCAGGACATGTTAGAGGAATGAACAAGATGTTCATGAAGATCACTGGACATTGCTGACCTTTTGGGAAGTATGGTTGTGTAATGACCTAGTTATCTATGGTTGTGTACTGTCTGGTTGTACTAATTGGAACTATGGTTGTGTATGTATCTAGTATTTATGATATCCATCCTTTGTGAGCAAAGGATGAATGTAAGCATTTGAACTCCACTATGTATTTGTGAAGCATTGTTATAATATGTTGAACTAAGTAAATTGCCAGGCAGCGTGCTTTGGAAGATGGATGAAATATAGTAGACTCTCTGGTAGATGGATCACTGATTTGTGAGTTGGTATGATTTGTGGGTTGTGAGGTTTAGGTGATTTGTGAGTTGTGAGCTATTATTAGATGGTTTCGTCGACCCCGAGGCACCCTAAACCCTAAGTGGTGGGTTTTGGTGGTTCCATCGACCCTGAGACACCCTAAACCCTAAATGGTGGGTTTCGGTGGTTCCGTCGACCCCAAGACACCATAAACCCTAAGTGGTGGGTTTCGGTGATTCCGTCAACCACGGGACACCCTAGACCCTAAATGGTGGGTTTCGGTGGTTCCGTCGACCCCGGGGCACCCTAAACCGTAAACGGTGGGTTTCGGTGGTTCCGTCGACCCCGAGGCACCCTAAACCGTAAACGATGGGTTCCCGTGGTTACGTCTACTGCGAGACACCCTAAACCCTAAATGGTGGGTTTCGATGGTTCTGTCGACCCCGAGGCACCGTAAACCCAAAATGGTGGGTGTCGGTGGTTTCGTCGACCCCGGGACACCCTGAACCCTAAATGGTGGGTTTCGGTGGTTCTGTCGACCTCGGGACACCCTGAACCCTAAATGGTGGGTTTCAGTGGCTCCGTCGACCCCGTGGCACCCTGAACCCTAAATGGTGGGTTTCGGTGGTTCCGTCGACCCCGAGGCACCATAAACCCTAAATGGTGGGTTTCGGTGGTTTCGTCGACCCCGTGGCACCCTAAACCCTAAATGGTGGGTTTCGGTGGTTCCGTCGACCCCGAGGCACCCTAAACCCTCAATGGTGGGTTTCGGTGGTTCCGTTGACCCCGGGACACCCTAAACCCTAAATGGTGGGTTTCGGTGGTTCTCTTGACCCCGGGAAACCCTAAACCCTAAATGGTGGGTTTCGGTGGTTCCGTCGACCCCGGGACACCCTAAACCCTAAATGGTGAGTTTCGGTGGTTCCGTCGACCCTGGGACACCCTAAACCAATAATAACATATCCATGGACAAATAACAACATATCCATCAACATAATAACAACATAATCCATGGACAAATAACAACATATCCATAGACAAATAACAACATAACCATCAACATATGCATCATCAACACACGACACCATCAAGTTCACTCATTGTAGCATAACAACAAAGAACAACACATTGCACCATCAACACACAGCACCATCAAGTTTACTCATTGTAGCATAACAACAAACAACAACTGCTTATCCTTTATCCCATCGCACATTGTCCTTATAGGTTTTCTCCTAACATCTAGAATGTAGTTGTTAAACAACTCAGACAAGTTGTTAATTACCAAGTCAGTCTTGCAGTTTGTATCAAATTCATGCATTGCCCATGTTTTTCTTTGTATTGCACTAAGCCACTTCCTCGCTTCCTCGCTTTCAGCTCTTAGATCATTCATTGCAATATTAAATTTGTGTTATTTGTAGGCATAGCTGGCATTATCCATGCACTTCTTAAGATCTTCCCCCTAAACCCAACATTCTGGAAATTTGCATATAAATTTCTAAGGCAAAATCTTTGGTTGCAGTTTGGAAACACAACATTCACTGCATTTAGTAACCCCTGGTACACACAATTTAACAGTCTAAGCTACTAGCTAGCACAAAGATAACAAAATGAAATATTGCAAAACAAAATGAAATATGCATACACATACCTTTTGTCTATCTGACATTATAGTATATGGTCCAAACTGTCCCACTTCCCCCTAGGAAAGTTTTAAGTTGGTGTAGAAACCAACACCAACTAGGTGTGTCCTCTTGTCCAACAATGCCAAATGCCAGTGGATATATATTGTTGTTGCCATCTCTACCAGTGGCAGCAAGGAGTTGAGCACTAGTAGCGAGCTTAATAAAGCATCCATCAACACCTACATAATCAACATTACAAACAATTAAATATATTTAAATGAGGAACAATATGTGAGTACTGGACAAGGTTCAGAAACTAACCAATGAATGGTCTGCGCCCCTTGAGAAACCCCTCCCTTGCTCCATTGATGCAATAGAACATGGCATGGAATCTTGAGCCTGGGTGGGAATTTTTTCAGTAGATGTTGGAGTAACAATAGTGACTGTTACTCAACTCCCAGGGTTTGTATCCATGACAGTCTGAGCATAGTCTCTAAGCCTAGGATATTGCTTCTTGTGATCTCCTAACACAGCTTCAATAGCTATGTTCTTTTCCCTATATGCCATAGTCTTGGGCACATCTACACCATATGTTTTCATGTAGGCATCAATTATAGTCTAAATGTCAGTAGTTGGATCAGATCTGAAGAGGGGCTCATATTTCTGTGCCAGCCACTTAGCATTCACCCTGGTGGTCTCTGTAGTACTAGGGCAAGTGTGCTCTAGTCTCATCTTCTTAATTACAAATGTTTTCTCCCATTTTATAATTGTTGCCACCATAAAGAACTTGCAATTTTTATCTCTACACTCAACAATTAATCTTTGATCTGAATTCATGTGATACTTGAAATTTCTGCTCTCAATGATGTGTAAATTCAACAAAGCTTCTCTGAATTGATGCTGATCCCTAAAACACAAGTGTAGGCATAGTTGCTGATGTGGTTGCTCCATTTTCTCATTGTACCATTTCCTAGCAGGCCTCTTCTTTGCCCTACTCTTCCTTTTCTTTGGTAGGACAAATGACAGTGGCTCAAAATCATCATCATCACTCTCCTTCAGCAAACTCTTCTCTTCTTCAACTGATGAAGGTTTGAAATCTGGCTCCAGCTCTTGTAACACACTTGAATGTGACCTTGTTGCTCCTCTCCTAATTGGCAGCTTCTGCTTCTTCTTTGTAGGTACAGCTATAGTTTCTTCTTCTTCTGAAACCAATGTGTGATTTTCCTCCAGCTCAAATAGTTCCTCAACTTCAGTTTCACCCTCATAATGCAGCACTTCTTCCTCCTTTGATTGTTCATCATATGTTTATTCCCCTTGTACTTCTTCCTCTCTTTGTCTCTTTCCCTCTTCCATCTCTACATCTTCAGCATCACACATATAATAAGGGTCACGTCCTATTTGACCATCATTATCAGAGGAAGATGCATCACTGTCCTCGTATACATCATATCCCTGATATCCCTCTTCTTCTTCTTCTTCCAAAATAGCTTTCAACTTGGCATTTACATTCTTGTTTTCTTGTGTGCAAACAGCAGGAGCATGAGTTGTAGTAGAGCTGCTACACTGACTTTCAAACACTACTCCTTGTTGATCAACAGCTAAGATAGGAGGCTCACTAAGATCAAGCACAACAGGCTCTTGATACACAATAGTGGACAATTCTTGCTTATGAGATTGTTGCCTCTCAAATTCACTAACAGGGGGTGGACAGCTCCTAACTAGCAAATTAAGCACCAAAGTATCCTTATTCTGCCTCTTTATCATATGTAGTTCAACATTACTCTCTACAATTTCCAACCCTTGCTCTCCTAAACCTGGATTCTGAATGTGATACAGACAATCATACACACTAAATCCTTGTGTTTCCATCAGCATAACTATATTCATATAAATAACATCTAAACTGCATAGCTTCCTCTCCAAAGGTTCTTGAGCATCAAAATGGATCTTAACTTCCCAAATGTCTTCATTGAAACTACAAATGAAAGGAAATTCCAAGTAAGTTTACTATTACAGTTAACAGAACATGAATCAATATAGTTTCCAATTTACATTAACAGTAAGATAAATCAACTGTAGTAACATTAGCAAATTTTGGACCTGTCAAATTAAAGTAACACTAGTGAATTTCACGGGAGGAACAAAGTTTCTTATTGTTTATACTTTAATTTGACCTGCCAAATTTTCTTGTTGTTTATACTTTAATTTCACAGGACGGACAAATTTCAGATGAGGAACATGAATCAAATTGGACCTGCCAAATATTCTTATTGTTTATACTTTAATTGGACTAAAATGTGCTAGGATACTTAAATTGGACTAAAATTTGCTAGAAAGAAGAGGGGGAACAAACCCTAATCCCCAATTGCAGAAAGCAGAGGAGGAGGTGGGAAGATTAGAAGAACTTACAGGACGCCGCCGATCACATGCGTCCAGTGATGGCTAGTGCTATGGTTCGCCACCCAAAGCTTCGCCATCCGCACCCGTTGTTCCATGGACAACGCCAGCTCCGAAAGATCGTCGTCGATGGAGTATGCAGAGCTGGAGTCGTCGCCGCCACTGTCGCCGTAGATTCCGCCAGCCGCAGCGCTACATAAGTACGGCATGTCTCTGCCGCCGTCGACGCCCTCGCCGCCGCCTGCCGAAGTCGCCGACGCCATAGCCGCTTGGGAGACCTAGGGTTCGAGGGGAGAGATGCGAGCGACAGCTGGACGA
The DNA here is from genome assembly GCA_000582825.1 of Hordeum pubiflorum. Lineage (NCBI taxonomy): Eukaryota > Viridiplantae > Streptophyta > Magnoliopsida > Poales > Poaceae > Hordeum > Hordeum pubiflorum. The sequence goes on from CBMN010056636.1 coordinate 7,717, forward strand.
ACCGGTTCGACCAGACCGGGCTAAGACCGACCGAGTCGGACTCGGCCTCGTCAGTGCGCGGGCACACGTCGATTGGCCAGCGTGGCACCTGACAGTTGGGCCCGACCGGTCAGTTTCGACGTCAATACGTATAAACATCAGGTTTAGCTTTATTTGCAATGGCCCTCCCCAAAGTTGATAATGACAATGCAAAAATTACCAAACTTATACCAATCTGCACTACTGTGCCAATTGTGATACTTCTGTGCAATTAACTCCAGTTAGCACGCGATGTTCGTTCATGTTGCATTTTGTTCGCTCGAAAAGATGCTATAGCATTTTGCAATATCCTTCTTCCACCCGTCGTCGTGCGCTGGTAGGGCTAGCGTCAACCAAAAAGTCACTTTGGATGACGGGTGCATTGGAGCCCTATATTTTAAACAGTGACTTTTTGCTATTTTAAATTTTCAAAAAATTCTGAAAATAAATCTACATATTTATATGGATGTATATGACACATGTGCAAAGTTTGATGATGAAATAAGTAACTATGTGAGTTACACAAAAATGACAAAACCGTGATTTTTGGAAAGATGAATAGTGCATGTACTATTCACCTTTTGAAAATCACCATTTTGTCATTTTTGTATAGCTTACATATCTACTTATTTCATCATCAAACTTTGCACATGTGTAATATACATCCATATAAACATGTAGATTTATTTTCAGATTTTTTTTTGAAACTTTAAATATGTTTTTTAAAGTATTTTAAAATAAGGTCCTCCAATACACCAGGTTCCAAAAATCCACTCTCAAAAGTCACTTTGGAGGACAAAAGTCACTTTGGAAGACCGGTGCATTGGAGCGTCAACGCACAATCATGTTCATAAATTATGCATATCCTTCCGCGGCCGTATTCCGACGCAGAGATCGCCGGCATAGGCACTTTCTGCGCGACGGCCGTTTCGTCTTCATCGGAGTCTCATTCCTTTTTTTTTACCTGAAAAACGTCTTGACCGAAAATTGTCACAGCCAAACATACCAATGAATGAAATGGAATACAGACGCGGACCGCGGCTGCAATTTGCAACAGCACACGCACGACGTCTTCTCTCGGTATTACACGCTGTATGTAGTATCAAATCAAGCATATCATATCAACCACCCCCAGAGCGTTTTGACCAACAATAATCATCATCACGGTCGCGACATGCCTGTTACACCCTAGCACGTACAACACGGTATCACCAACCGAGTTTTGACTAGGCCGAGCAGCAGCCGCCCGTGTTCACCGGGGTGACGTCGTCCTTGGCGCCGACGTCGATGGTCTTGCCCCTGGGCGGCGCGGCGGGGTCGTCGCCGATGTCGAGGGCCTTCTTGCTTACGACGCGGTAGATCTCGCCGAGCACCTCCGTGAAGGCGTCCTCCACGTTGGTGGCCTCCAGCGCGGACGTCTCCATGGAGAAGGTGCGGTGGCGCTCCGCGAAGGCCCTGGCCTCCTCGGGCGAGACGGCCCGCAGGTGGCGCAGGTCCGCCTTGTTCCCGACCAGCATCACCACGATGTTGGCGTCCGTGTGGTCCCGCAGCTCCGTCAGCCACCGCTCCGCGTTCTCGAACGTGATGTGGCGCGTCACGTCGTACACCACGAGCGCGCCCACGGCGCCCCGGTAGTAGGCGCTGGTGATGGCCCGGTACCTACAGAGAGCGAGAGAGCCGCAGGTGCAAGTGCGACGCACGTACGTAAAGTGATTAACCAACTTGGTACTGGTGTTAATGTGGAAATGCGGTTACAGGCAACGAGAAAGATGCACATTGGATTGCTAAAGATACTTGCGAAGGACATCCACAGTTCAGAATGAGTTTATGCTATTGAAATCACAAGCATCAAGCATGGCGACGGGAAAGAAGTCATCGCAAGTTCTTCAGTTAGTCAATTACTAGCATCGATCAATCAAGCTAAACTAAACTGAATCGACGACGAGCGGTGGAAGAAAGAAAGAAAGAGATGGACAGGCAGAGCAATACCGCATACAGGTGGCGGGCATAACAAAAAACGAAAGAGAAAGAGAAAGAGGTGGAGTATGGTACCTTTCTTGGCCGGCGGTGTCCCAGATCTGCGCCTTGACGAGCTTGCCGTCGACGCGGACGGTCTTGGTGGCGAACTCGACGCCGATGGTGGACCTGGTGTCGAGGCTGAACTCGTCCCTGGCGAAGCGCGACAGCAGGTTGGACTTGCCCACGCCGCTGTCCCCGATCAGCACCACCTTGAACAGGTAGTCGTACTCCTCCTCCGCGCGATACGCCACCGCCATCCCCCTCCTGATTCCTGCTTCTGCGTCGCCGCTGCTCGATCGATCGATGGTTTCCTACGATTTGATCTGATTTGATCTCGCCCCCCTTCCCGCGCGCCTCGCCTCTCCTCTTAGCTAATAAATAGAGCCGCGATACAAAAGGCAACGCGGCGCGGTGCGGTGAGGCGCGGCGCGTCTCTTCTTTCCAGTTGGGTTCGCTTTGGGGAAAAGTATCTCAGGGGGCCTGGGCCTGGGAAGGGAAGAAGAGGTCGCTGCGGATGGTGTTGGTTTCGTGGGGGTGGTGGGGAGGTAGAGAAGGCCAAGCGAGAGATGATGACGACCGTCGAGCCGTTGTCCCGGTCTTGGCTTCGTCTCCGTGACCGACCGGGCATGCATCTCTGTACATACATGTGTCAACAACTCTCTCTCATCTCGCAAAACGATATTTAGAAAATTTAATTTGCGAATATAAGCATGTGCCAGCCTTGACCTGGCTTCATGTAGTAGCATTCTCTTTGCTTCTCCTTTCATTTTCGTGTGCTCGTTTGGCAGTTGCCGCGACTTGCTAGCTGGGATCCTTCCAAGGAAGATTCTCTAAAGGCAGGAACGCAACATCTCGATCAAGTACGGCGCATTATAGCTAGCTAATGACATTAGGCGAAGAGTTCTAGGGCAAAACTATCTTTCAGTTGCACGGTAGAGCCACTGAGAAAATAAAAAACACAATGGCAGAATATACACATGTAATGCACTAAAATTAAGACTACTCCCATTACAGATAGGAGCGAATCCAGATCCCAGGGTTCCGTTTTTCATTCGAAGTTAGTCTCTCGTGATTCAACCAAGACCAGAAGATAGAGTTGAATCATAAAGTACAGAAACATTGTCTTCCCAAAACATAAATACCAAAGCACCAATAGCAGGCATTCAACTGCTGAAAAACTCTTCCTCTGCTGGCCAACCACTCAAGTAACAAAAACATTTATCAGCTCCTGTAAGTAAGATTTAATAATGTACTGTACACGAGAACACATGTTTCTGTTTGTTTTAGAGTAACCAACATATATACAGTGTAGTTTCTAGAGATGCCACTGTATGTATGGACAACTGAGTAATAATTTATAAACATTCTACATTTGAATAGAACGATCAAAGTTATGTCTGTACAGTTTTTGGAAGCTGAGTTACTCCCCTCACAGGTGAACAACAAATACAGGTAGCAGAATAGTCTACCGCTTCTTATGTACAAAATTGAGCTCAATGTTTGTCGGAAGCAAATAACTGATAAAGATTAATCCTGTTTGTTATCCACTTCTTCTACCCGCAGACAAAGCTGTCGTCTTGCAGATGGGGCATAGGTTCTTTACCGTCAGCCACTGTTTTACGCACTCCGCGTGGTATCTGTGACCACAATCCAGGACTCCAATGCAGTCCTCAGCATGGTACTCCTCCTGCAAGATACATAGAGGACACTTCTTTAGAACTACAAGTTGGAACAGATCGGATGCCGGTGAGCGTGAAACCAGATTCTCCTGTCATGAACCAGGGTTCACAAGGATAAACATTGCCGGGAGAATGGCTGGGTGGAAATGCTGATCTAGAAAAGGGTTAGGGACTGTGAGGACAGTACTTCCAGGTTGATTAATTCATCTCAATGTATCCTCTTTATATTGAGGGCTAATAATCTAAGCTATTGGCTGCAAGCCCAAAGCTAAGGGATATCTTATCACAGTATCACTAATGTTCAGATGAACCATGGAACAGAGGCTCAACCTTTGGATGTCATCAGATCTCTCATAGGGATTCATGTACATGCACGATTATTTAAACGACCAGTTATAATCACTCATTCAATGCAAAAAAAAAAAACACTCATAAAATCTTGATAAATATGTAGTGAACTAGCACATCACACGGGACAGCATGCTGCCATGTCAGGAACATGGACGGATTTCATAAAATATGTTAACCACCCTGCAAAGTATACATGTTCACACATATCTGCAGGCAGTTGATTCGAGTTCGACAGTATCCAGAGGTGGAACAGTGGAAGGCTCTCCTATCTTATCTCTAATTGATAAATTCCTAATTTAAATTTAAATGATACAATTCTAACTTAAGATAAAAGGGTTTATATCTCACTGGAACCGTGAGCCTAGCACATGGGTGACCGACCCCCATGATATCGCCTTTCTAAATCCAATCGATATTTACAAAGAAGCATGGGTGGCCATATACCAAGTACTACTCCCTCTGTTCCTAAA
>CBMN010056696.1:0-11070 GCA_000582825.1 Hordeum pubiflorum
GTCGTTTACCGTATAGCATGGTGTTAAATACACCACGACGTATTTGAAACTTGTAGCAGTAGTAGTCTCTAACAGATACGCATAATCGACTATTTGTATATGTACCTATGGAAATGGGAGGTAACAAGAGGAAATATTAAGATAAGTAAGTACAATGAGGATAAACAAAATGAACACATGCTATTTCCGTTATATGAATTACCTAGACTATGTCGACCACTACGACAAGATTTAAGTATCTCATTCAAGTTGACGCCGTTCTTTGGGATTTCGGGATGCCAACCAATCTCCCCTCTTGGAAAGAATAAAGGGTAAGACAATGGATCATAGCATCCATAATATGGCTGGATGCTATATCTCTTATTGTCGTTACCAAACAGTACTATGCTACGATCAAAGTGCTTGCATAGTTCATTACCCTCAACCCAAATAGCCGCGACCTCCGATGATATAGGCAAGTTATACCTCCGTTGGTCCAACCTCATGTCGGTGTTCAATTCAATACGGTATTCCTCGAGGTCATCGACTATACCTAGATTCCTGAATATCTCAGAATAAGGATTATCCTTGAGGATGTCGACAAGCCTTCGGATGACATCTCGGTCTAGGTTTGGGGAGCGCCGAAACCTATGTTGTAAACTGGGAACATCGTCATAGAAGTATAGCTCCAAATGCTTAGGTCCATCTTGAGTTGGACCAAATGAGAAGACGTTGTGGTAAATCTGACCGTGAGCTCGAAATGTATACACTCCTGAACTCATGTTTGTGTATCTATTGTCCAGACTAACTCCAAGGGTGGTGAATGAGAAGTGTCCATTAAAGTACCGAATGTTCTCCCTAAAATGCACGGCATTGGGATCTGAACTTGTGTATAACATTTGAAGTCCCAAGGGAGGTTCTTAGTGTGCTAGGTTAATCTTTCCAGACCGACAACAAAATCCACTTGTTTCATACTGGAACCTCTTTGCACCACAATGATTGCAATCAGGTTTTGGCGTCAACATGTGAGTACTTACTGGTATATTGTGGTAGACACGATCATATAGGTTGGGGACAATGGTGTCTGTTGTAAATGCATCTACCAAGTCTTCATCGTCACCTACATATACATCAGATGAATGGTGTTATACAGGTCTTGCATTTTTGTGCTATATGTAGAGAAACAAGGTATACATGGCATTGGCAATACCTCTCCCAGCAAACGCGAAGTACTCGTCATCTTGTTCTTCAGACATGTGAGAATCATCATCATCGGCGACAAAGCTTTCTATTGGGGAATCTAAACATACGAAACCATCATTGGGTGATGATGAATTGTCCCTTGATGTAGATGTTGGACATTGCACCGATGTGAGTTCCCTGTGCTGGGCAGTATCATCTTCTCCTAAATGTAATTTGAAGATCAATGTTATTACATATACGTTGAGTAGTGTGTGTTATAATATACGAATTTAGTAGAGAAAAGTAGGTGTCCACACCATAAGCGTACCTGTGCTAGTGAGAAGTATGTGACCGTCTTCCACCATTTCAGTTATGCTTCCTAGATTACCTGTTAGGTTGATGACAGTGTAAAAATACCAGCTAAACCTTTGACAAAATTGACAAGATAAACAAATATGTGAGAATTACCTTGAATTGCAGCAGAAGTTTGTGCAAGTGTACTTGGGTAGCTAAAGACATAAGAACTTGATGATGGATGTCCTACCAATGAACCTGTAGGGCACTGTAGTGCAACAGAATCCCTGCAGAGGGCATCTCGTTTAGATGCATAGCTTGCATTACGTTGAGCTAGGAGTGCTTGCCGCTCTTCAGGTGGTAGGCTTTGCCTATGTGCTCGCCGGCGTGCATTTCTTTCTTGACTCTCATCTAATGTCAAACTTTGCCTACGTGCTCGTTGGCTTGCATTCCTCTCATCAAGTGTCATTCGTTGTCTTTTCTCACTTCTTTGTGCATTAATCTTTTCCTTCTCAGCAGGTGTTAAATTTTGCCGACGTGCTCTAACACGTTCTCGCCTTGCTTGGATTTGTTCTGGCGTACGGCCAGCATATCTTATTGCTTCACGTGCATGCTTTCGCCCTATAGCATTTTTATGAGGAATTAATTAAGTAGTTAAATAAAATTACTTATGCACACAATTTCGCCTCATAGACTTACCTTTCGAGCTTTCTCCTCGCTCCAAGCCCTCGGATGATATGAGCATGCCATTAGTAGGAAAAGTCGTAGATGATTCGTTTGTCACTTCATCGTCCAAAGACGAGTGACTTGAACTTGTCATATTTGTTGGCTTGCGTATAAATAGACTTGTATGAGCACTTGGCATGCCACTGGAGCAAGTTCTGTTGGACTTGGCTACAAAATAATGCATTCAAACTGCAGACTGATTAGATGAAATAAGCTATGAAATGCATAAAAACTGCAGCCAAATTAGATATAAATAATCCAGGATGTTAGAGTCAGCTATGTAAGATCTGTATCATTCAGTACTTTTCCAACTGCTACTGATATAGTATTCAGACGGGGGAAGCTAGAATGATTTTTATGTATGGCACTCCATAGCTGAAAGGGGAAGCGCTTGGCCTATGGCAAATATAACCAAATCAGTAGAATACATGAACCTTCAAATTCTTAGCTTGTGATTTCTTTTCTAATACTCAAGTTTCATTCCACAAGACGATTCTGGATAAGACATTGCAACTAAACACTGCTTATGGAAAAAATAGAAAACAGTACCATCTGTTACCACCATCACATATGCAATTGCACAAGCAAGGATTGTCTAATAACAAAGATGAAGCAAGGGGTGATGAGATCGTAGAGAAGATTTTTATTATTCGTTCACAACCCATACCTTGCCCTTGACGAAGAAGATTAGATGGCTAAGAGGATTGAATCACACTTCCTCACACTCCGTTCGATCTGAAGGTTGGCGTGACCAATGTGTGACTTCTTGGGGGATGTAGTTTGAGCAGCGTGAGTCCCATATACCTGCCCACTTATTTATATTGGGTTGCAGGAGTGGTTTCTGGATAGTTCAAACTGGGCGCGCGGATTTGAACTTTAAGTGACAGAAAATTTGAATTTGGGAGGCGGGACGGGTGGGAAGGAGAGGCAACAGTAGAGGCATAGTACCCCAAGTGGAGGAGGACGCGGGTGTGGACCAGCAAGTACTCGAAGGGAACGGCCTGGAGCGCGTCGGCAGGGAAGCTGGCGCCGGCGTCGCTGAGGATGAGTAGCGCGTGTGGGGAGGAGCGGAGGAGCCGGCCAGGAGGAGGGGGAGGTGGTGGGCGGCCGGGTTTCTGCATCAAAGGAGGCAGGAGTGGCATCGCGAGCTCGGGCGACGGAACGTGCCGGCGGCGTACTTGCCAACATCGGCGTCGGAGGATATGGGATGGGGGGACGAGGAGACTCCAGGAAGGAGGGGGAGATGGTGGGCGGCTGGGCTGCTACGTCAGAGGATTAGGCAACAGAGGGGTCGCGGAATCGGGGGCGGACGGTACCGGTGGCGTACTTGCCGACATCAGCGTCCGAGGAGATGCGGTAGGGGAGACAACGGGGAGGAGGGGCGAAGTGGTGGGCGCAGGGGCTGCTACATCAGAGGAGGAAGGAGGAGAGGCGTCGCGGAATCGGGAGACGGGAGGCGGCGGCGGCGGCGGCTGCGGGCCTACGTCGGAGTCGGAGGAGACGGGGTAGGCGGAAGGAGAAATCAGGGAGGGCCGGAAGGGGGAGGTGGTAGTGAGCGGTGGGGTGGGGGTGCTGCTGCATAGAGAAGGCGAAAGAGGCGTTGGGAGCGGACTGCGCCGGCAGTGCGTGGAGCGGCAGCGGCGCTGCCGTCTTCGCTCGTTGGATTTGGATAAGGTTGGGATGGCCGGAGCTGAACGAAGAGAATAAGTTTTTTTTTTTTGGCTAACATGAAGCGCGGTTGGCTCCCATGTGTTGGATGCAGATCCGATGGTCGAAAATGAAGTATGACAGGCACACCATCACCACCAACTAAGTATTTTATAGGAGTAGAGATAGGCAACAACCTGGAACCACCCAGAGGCCGGGAAGGCCTGGCCTGGCTTGGGAGACCTTGCTGCTTGCTTCTTCCTCCCATTGTTGAACCTTTTTAGACAGACGTGTAGGAGCTCACTTCTCTTGTCATCAGTAGCCGTAGCCTCGAGGAAGTTAATTGTGCCAAATTTGCCGTCCAATATAAGGAAAAGATGCCATTTGGTTACGCAACTCTCCCAGAAAAGGCGCATGTCTACCATTTGATTTGATCCGACTGTGGTGTCGTCTCTCTCTCTTGGCCGGCGATGGAGCCGGATGAGCTCCTCAAGAAGATACGGGTGCTTGAGGAGGGCCAGGAGGAGCTCAAGCGGGAGATAGGCAAGCTTATCCCCGAGCAGTCCTCCGCGTCTCCGCCTCCGCCTCCGCCTCCGCCTCTGCGCCGCCCCTTCCCCGCGCTGCAGCAGGCTTCCTCCTCGAGGGGCCGCGCTCTAGCCTTGCTTCAGCAGTCGTCCTCCTCGCGCTCGCAGCGCCCCGGGCTGTCCGATAGGCACTGCCACAGGATACTGCAGTCGCTGGGGCAGGCCGTGCATGTCATTTCCCTTGAAGGCAAGGTCTTATACTGGTGAGCTTCTCAATGCTCATCAACTGTTTGATGGAATGCCTTTAAGACCTGTGATCTCAGATTAGGATAAAAAGAGTACGTCAACACTTCGTGCCCAATGGCGCATGTCTTTTGGACCTTTGTAATAATGATAGATATTTATCAGGGTTGCATTTCCCCCCAAATATTTTCCTTATCGTCATGCATGTAATTGGTACAATACTCTTGTCTGGTCGCCAGCTCGGCTCAACGAGTAGGAAATTTTCCTTATGAAATATGCATTTCATGATGCACCTTGCGTTCGTTATCTCTGTTTTATGCTATGATAAGTACATCTTACACTATTTTCTTATATTAATGTACATCTTAATACTAACTTCTCCCATTTTTTCTGTAACCTAGGAACCGGTTTGCCGAGCATCTATATGGCTATTGTGCATCTGAAGCAATTGGCCAGGATCTCCTTGAATTAATCTGTGATCCTTGTGATTTCAGTCCAGCACACGAGATTATCCGTAATATATTTATGGGCAAGTGTTGGAGAGGGAAGTTTCCTGTCAAGCATAAGTCAGGAGAGCGGTTTTCTGTTGTTGTGAATAACACGCCTTTATATGATGAAGATGGTAGCTTGGTGGGCCTCACCTGTCTGTCAGGTGAGGCACGGATATTGGAGGAAATAGTTGGTCCTTCAGTCTCAGGGAAATCCTATCGAAATTCAACAAAGCCCCACTTACAAGTTAACAACAAGCCTAAAAGTGGTTTGCCACACAAATGTTCGTCAGACTCCCAACAACCTCTACAATCTGCCATCACGTCTAAGATAACAAATTTGGTGAGTCGCATTTCTGAGCAAACAAAAGAAACGACTGCACTGTTGGTTTCAATAGAATGTTTCTCTTCTGGTATTTCTTCTTAATTTATTTTCCTAGTGTATTCTTTTCTTGATTTCTAGAATGACAACACAGGCTACAAAGGTTACAAGTAGAGTTCGTTCTCGGATCAGGTCCGGTCAGAATTGTGACGAACAGGATGGTAGTGGTCGCCAGGGTCAGTATTCTGAACATGATGCCAGGGAGGAGTTGACATCAAGTGAAGCAAGCACCCCAGGTGGGGATGTACTGCATGGTGCCTTTGTTACCGAAGAGAAATCACCTGTGAACTCGAGAAAAACAAATAGTGATGATTCAGGACAAGGAAAAGGAGGATTTCAGAAGATTTTTAGTTCAAAGGCAGAGGCATTATTGACGAAGAAGGGGATATCATGGCCTTGGAAAGGAAATGAAAATGATGGTGGTTGTGGAAAGAATAACATTACTTCACCACCGTTATATGATAAGCAAGAGAACACCCAGAGTCGTCAAGGGGTTCCAGTTCTAGAGCCTATCATAATTCCAGACAGCAAGGACACTGAATACGCCCAGGCAGGCAAATACGAGGTCTCAGGTTCCTGGTGGACTTTCAACAATAACAGCACAAGTAGTACCATGAGCAGCACTGTAAGTAGTAATAGCAGTCCTATCGAGAGAGTAGATTATGATGCAGACTGCCTAGATTATGAGATCTTGTGGGAAGACCTAACACTTGGAGAAGAAGTAGGTGAAGGTAGTTAATTCTCACTTTACCTGGTTCTCCTTTTATTTTCAAGAGAAAATTTGCAATTTCCCTCTAGCTGCAGACGTGTATACTCACATCTCTTGTTGACATGTATTTCAAATGATTTATGCTGCATGGAAGTTGCTATTGCCATCCTATTCCTTTCTAAATTGAAACCACTCATTTCTTCTATGTTCATGTTTGATGCACACAGGTTCTTGTGGAACAGTGTATCATGCTTTGTGGTATGGATCGGTATGCATAGTCTATCGTAATTATGGATGAATATTTAAACCTTAAAAATATGTTTTGAATGTCTATCCATACCCCTGTAGGATGTGGCAGTTAAAGTATTCTCCAGGCAGGAATATTCAGAAGAAATGATACGTACCTTCAGACAAGGGGTAGACATCCATATCTGAATACACTTGTTGTTCACTCTTAATTGAATATTTTGTCAACAGAACTATAGTGTACCCATTCTGTTTTCGAGTCACATACTTGGTAATTTGACTCCCTGGTATTCACAGAACCCATATTAGTGTTTTTTTTATGAGACATGATAGTTGTTTTCCTTATTCTATGTTGATGTAATCATGTAGATAAAAATGATGAAGAAATGATACAGTGTTGACACATCTTCACCTTGTTTCTTTCGTAGATAGTTTTTTTGTGGGCTTTAGCAATCGACAGTACATTGATAACTTTCTAGTTCCATAGTTTGTGGTCATGATTGCATTTGCTTCCGCCTAATATGTAGGTGTCACTGATGAAGAAGCTACGTCATCCCAATATTATACTTTTCATGGGTGCAGTTGCTTCTCAAGAACGTCTTTGTATTGTTACGGAATTTCTCCCACGGTACGCTTTACATCTCCTACATGTCTTATCGTTAGTAATTACTTTCTCCTTTGCTTGGTGCAAAAGAAGGATTAGGTCACTACACAATCTATCTATATGGCTTATGATCTCATTCAGTAAAGGTAATATGGAGTAATAACAGCAGAGTATGTGTATTGTTCCGATTGCTGAGTTCTTAACTATCTGGCACAATTTTAAATCTGGTTAGTATATTTAGGCGAGTTGTCCGAGCAGTAACTGCCTTCTTGTTGTTTTCACTGTTCCTCAAGTCGGCTGGTATTTCAATGATGTATTCTATTTCAGAATTTCAAACATTAGCATTCGGTCCAATATTTCTTATTAAATATGTATCACACTGTACTGAGTCCTGTCATGCAGAGGGAGCTTGTTTCGCTTACTACGAAAAACCACTGGCAAGTTGGATCCAAGACGGCGAGTTCACATGGCTATAGATATCGTGAGTGAACTTACGTTAAACAGCTAGTTTCTAGTAAATGACAAGCCAGTTAAATTCTATGAAAGTTTGAGGAATGAACAACTGGATAAAACATTCTTCACGTGCAGAAGTTCAGAGATTTATTGAATAGACAAATAATTATTTTTGGTTTTATGTACCCAAATTAGTTGTAAGGTGTATGACACCATTATCTGTACTTTTCCATTTTCATACGTTGAAAGTTGGGATATGGCCTACTATAGGACACTGATACTCAACCAATTCTTTATCATGCTTGTTCTTGCCAGGGCCTCTAAATCCATGGAGACAAAATTACCTTATATTTTGTTTGACAAGTACATGGTTTGGTTTTATGGAAGATTATGTCGTCATGGAGATCTTAAATACATTTTAAAATACTTTTTAGGCAAGGGGCATGAATTATCTTCACAGTTCCAGCCCCACCGTTGTACATCGTGATCTAAAATCATCAAACCTGTTGGTTGATAAGAACTGGACTGTGAAGGTAACTGTTGGAACTTAGTTTTCCCTACTTTATGCTTTCTCTTCTCATCCACTTGGTTCCATTAGGTTGCGGACTTCGGTCTTTCACGCCTCAAAATAGAAACATTCTTGACTACAAAAACTGGGAAGGGAACAGTAAGTACACGTAAACTTTACCTTTTTACGTTTATTATCCAGACTGACAAAATAGAAAGAAACTTTACCATGGTCATATTTTTCTGTTCTAAATATCTGATATCTTAGCTTTAATATCCAGCCACAGTGGATGGCTCCAGAAGTGCTACGTAATGAACCTTCAAATGAGAAGTAAGCTCAATGCGACCATTTTAATACAGTAGATGTTCCTGCTATCTGCAAATGATTTCGCATACCTTCCTTTCTTCTACATGATAGGTCTGATGTGTACAGCTATGGAGTGGTCCTATGGGAGCTTGTTACTCAGAAGATTCCTTGGGATACTCTCAATACAATGCAGGTCCAGTTTTGTTATGTATTTCTGTTGTTTAGGTATTCACACGATTTTCGATCATATATTTTGTAGCGACTATGTGATTGTAAAATTGGTATCTATGTTTCCTTTAGCAGGTAGTGATAGGTTGCAAGATCCATCTGCATTATAATCTACTTAGATACAACAAGATGTTCAATATTTTTTGCTTGATATATCCTCCCATCTCCCTGTCAGTCTGGCGGCAAGATTAACACTGAGATGTTTGTCATAGAATGTTTTGCTGTTGTTGAAGAATTTCAAAGTTGTACTCCCAAAAGTGTGTCCTCTTTCCTTTTATATCAAGGAAGACCCTACAGATATGCTTTTTGTGGTGTCAATGAGCCAATATCCCTTTGCAAAATAAGTGCTCCCTCCGTCCCATAATGTAAGACCTTTTAATGTAAGACCTTTTTTGACACTACATTTTTGACACTACACTATTTGACACTACACTAGAGTCATACACTAGAGTCAAAAAAACTAGAGTCAAAAAACGTCTTACATTATGGGACGGAGGGAGTGGTACATAGCTTACTGGTGAATGACAGATTTCCTATTAGAAGTGAAATAACCACCATTGCATTTTAAGACAAACTCAGTTTCTTGCTTAGGTAACCGTGCTAATGTACAAGACATTCTTAACATTCTGACCCATACGACGCAGGTTATTGGAGCCGTGGGTTTCATGGACCACAGATTGGAAATTCCGAGTGACATAGATCCTCAGTGGGCATCAATGATTGAGAGTTGTTGGGACAGGTACATACTACTCCCAAAGTTGAGACACTTATTTTGAGACGGAAGGAGTACTACTTATTGTGCTAGCAGTAAACTGATTCCCGCTAACCCATCATTCATTTCTTTGAACAGTGACCCACAGCGTCGCCCATCATTCCAAGAACTCCTGGAGAGGCTCCGTGAGCTGCAAAAGAAATGCGCCCTGCAGGTGCAGATGCAGCGGAGCACGGCTGGGAAAGGCGCTGAAAAGACGAGTAGCTAAGGTTCAGGTACCTATTTGGATTGATTGTATTTGCCATTATGAAAATGGTCCATTGGGCTCGATCTGGAAGGTTCGAGGAAGTCCTCCATGCTTACCCCAGGAGGAACTGTGGTGGGAATCGAGACAAGGTGGCTGAAAGGTGGTGCTAAGCTTGATAGATCGCCAGGCTGAAGCCCTGAGACGCAGTTTATATTCGGGGAGGAAGGCTATAGAACTAACATTCGTGACATAGCAGTCGTTCGAGGCACTGTAGGAGAGACGCCTTGATCAGTTCATGTCTCAGCTCTTGATGGATTTTTTGTATATCGAAACTTGTATACATACATCCTTTCTGGTGTGACTAGTTAGGGAAGCTCAATGGCTTGGGAGTTTGAACGATCTTATTCGTTTGCAACATGCACCACAATCAAAATCGAAAGGATAGTTACTGTCCGCACTTTCCCTATTTCAAAATACAAGGCGTATTTTGTTTTCCTAAGACAAAGTCATTGGCAAGATTTTATTGTTGTTGTAGAGTGATATGTTATTCATGTGATATGGAATTGGCATCACCAGTTCCATTTTATAATATGAGTGAATTCCATCTTTTACCCCCAAATTTTGCGTTTGCAAATATGATTAGAGCAGCTGCGCTGCAGATGCGAAAAGCAAGCAGCGTGCACAGAAGCCCGAAGATTGGGCTTGGGCCGTGGCGGCAGCACCGGGCCCAGGATTTTGAATGGGTGTCGATCCCGCATTGCCAAGAGCGACATTATTCGGATGAGTTAATATCAAATTAACCCCCACCATGGGTTGAAGGCAGTATTAACGCTCCGCATTCCAACCCTGAGACGACAAATAGGCAGCAGTTTTCTCCCGTTTTGGCATCTCCGTGAAATTCTCGGCAATTTGTTGAGAGGGCCTCAACGCTAGGCTGTCACCCCAGGCTTAATGTTTTCGCAACCACCTCCCAGGTCCCACCTTGTAGTGAGCTAGTTACTTCCTCCAACCGGCCCGACGACTCGCATTCTCACCGACCAACATCCTTCCGGCAACATCCACCATCTTCTGGGGTTTTCTCTGCTACGGCGTCGAGCTCGATTCTAGAGGGTGCCATGACGACCTTCCCTTTTGATCCTGCATCGTTCCTGCCGGCGGGATGTCAAGTGATTGAAGTCCAGGGGAGGCCAGCTCATGCAAGAGTTATCGACGGCAATATTTCTCCCGCCAATGAGACCCTTGCCATTGCCACATTAATCCCAATGCGTCAAGGTGAGGTTGCCTTTGTCAATGTTAGGGAGGTTCTCACAGATTTTCTGAATGCTCGTCGTCTGGGTCAAATCCATCTCTAAGTGTGTGTTTGGTCAAGCCTATGTGTGCGTGAACATTGCATCAGACAGAGATTTCCTGGGTAACAACCCGCACCCTTTTAATGATATTCACATTGTTTTTCAAAAGCATAATGAGGGGTTGAACTGAAAAAACTTTAGTCTGAATAGAGAGGTGAAAGGATGTGGATGTCGCCTAGAGGGGGAGGGTGAATAAGCACTTTAAAATAATTACGGTTTAGGCTTGAACAAATGTGGAATAAA
>CBMN010056796.1:0-11467 GCA_000582825.1 Hordeum pubiflorum
TAAGCAGTTGAATAACCATGATAAAGTACTGAGTTTTACTAACTGAATATATTTAATTTTTAGGCCCTCTAGAGACGGTCAAACTATATCTTGGAGCATATAGGTCTAACAGTGATTTAGCAGAAGAAAATGCATGAGTCATGGAAGGACCCTACAATTCTTAAGCCCCCCCTCTCCAAATTGTGATGCCAACATGTTTTCTGTTATCATGCTTTTGCAATAACTCTCAAGTTCTGCCCATCAAAGCTACAAAAATTACTAAGACATTGTTCAGGTAGAACAAAACAATGTCCTTGGAACATGATATTCCTCGTGTGGTGTTAAAAAAAAAAGCAAACCACTATAGAAGTTTATATATGTAAGTTGATGCACAATATCGTAAGTGGTAGTACGAGTGAAAGCAAACACCCTTTTGATGTTGAAGAAAAAAGTGACTTGTCCCTATGGAGACAGTGGATCTCCTTTGTATCATAATGATGTTGGTTTGACAAATGGATATCTCTACCTTTTGTTCTGTGAAGAGTTGCGTCTGAAGTTAGTGAAACGATGGGGAAATAAAATACAATCTCTAGCATGAAAAGATGTTTTATTTTGAGCATGATGCATAACTTGTTCTCAGTATACTACGTCATTTTTCATATGTTGACATGCGATTCCAAATAAGTTTTTTTGGTTAAGAAAAATTAATCTTCAATATTCCCCATTTTAGTTTTATATTTTAATATATATATTATATATGAGCTTATTTAAATTTTTTAAATTTAATTTATGTTTATATGTTTACTTTTGAAGATCAAGATAAAAACCAATGGCTTCAGATGTTGCTTTGAAAATGTTGATTGACAAAGTTATTGACGTAACTATGACGGAAAGCTGTGATAGACAAAGATTTTTGCTGAAACCGGTGGCATGTTTTGTTGGGATTGGCAGGGTGTTGTGCTACGACGACGTGTTGGGACTGGCAAGATGAAAAACTGCAACCGATAATTATTATGGTTGGAACCAATGACATGTTTTGCTGGGACGGCGAAGCGACGTGCTTGCATTGGTGACGCGTGGTGGGACCGGCAAGACGAAAAGCTGCAACCTGCAATGATTTTTTGCTAGAACCATTCATGATGACGCCGCGACATGTGACGGTGATGACGGCGTTTTTTGCTGCATCCGTCATCGTTTTTTGATATGCTCGGCATTGAAGATTGCTGTGGCAACGAGGCTCGTCATCTGTGAGGAGCAGCAACCGTTGGTAGGACGGACAAGTGCTTCATGCTTCCTACGATGGCGACGGATCAAATACTGCGACGTCCGCCATTTTTTCTACGACGACTTTTGGATGGGCGCAGTGAGCCGCGTTGCTGCAAGCGGCCGACGAGGGCGTCGTGCGTTACCTTTGCTACGACGAGCGACAAAGCGAGCATCGAGGTATCTCGAGCTGAAGGGCGTGGAGTTTAGACGGCTCTTCCATGTTTATTTTAACATATTATGACAAAGATGGAGATTGATTATGTCGATATTCAGAAAGAATTCATTGACAAAGGTCCTAAGACGTTGTTGGAAGAGGCCAAGAAATTCACCGAGCTTTATACAACAATACAAGTATATATATGTAACTAGAAAAAAAAAATGAAAGGCCCGTGGCAACGCACGGGCGTTCTACTAGTGTTGTGTAAAAGTTGGCTGAGAAATGTTATGCAAACAGGCAAAGATCAATAACACTTTCAGCTGCAGACTGCAGTAAATCAAGATCAGTAACCCTTATTGCCGGGAACATGGAAGTAACAAATCTGCGCTGAACCTGTTTAAGAGTTGGCTGAGAAAGTCAAGGAATTGAAAGGGAACATGGAAGTAACAAATCTGCACTGAGACTGTAATATTGCCGGGGCTTTCCCTTTAACTGGGAGAGCTGGCTACAACATTTAACTCCAAAATTTAACCTCACATGCAGCAAAGGAAGAGAGTAGAATATATGATGGAAGAAATAAAATTCATAGAAAATAAATCAGTAGCAGATCAAAAATATAAATCAGGAACTTGTATCAAATAGGAACAACCACATTTGACATTGCCAGCATACGACACCTACCCTTGCAAATAATAAAAAAAGAAGAGGGAAATCACCTAAACTAGCCACCTAAGCCACCAACAATTATAAATCAAAGCTGTTCCTATCCAAATGCTGCTCGTCCATCAACTGCCATGCAAGTACAAACGAGCATGGCGAAGTAGTTATATATATCAAAACTGTTCCTCTAAAATACTGCACCCATCAACTGCCATGCAGCTACAAAGGAGCATGTCTTAGTACAAATTTCCAACATAATTCTTGTGTGCTGAAAACTACCCATCTGCCAGGCTACGTAAAAAAATGTGCTTTCTGAGATTGTGATCATCTCAAAATCCACCTGATTTCTTTTGTAGAATTTCCTCAAATCTGCTTTCTGAGACTGACAACATCTGGTTCAGAATCAACCTCACCCCACAACCAGTCATCCGAGCATACCGAGGTTTTATCCTCTGCTCTAAGCTGTACCCAAAGTACTGAGGAAATTTCACAAGCTCATACCTTGGGTACCCCATCGTCAGGAAATATTCATATTTGGGAATTAAATTTTCCTGCAAGCTGAGAGTGTGAATAATCCCAAATCTATTTACCATAATGCCAATTTCCTCGATGCTGAATTCCCTCTGCAGGAAAAACTCTGTGATCGGCTTCAGCTTTGATTCTATGTTCAAACCAAAAGCCTGGGGACATTTCTGAATAAGAGATGCAGCATCTGCGCCGATCGATCGGAAGTAGTCAGCCGTTGGTCTGAGGTTGTCATTGACACTATAGCTCATGAGATGAGGACATCGTGTGAGGATCTTGCCGATGTTTTCCTTAGAAACTCCTAGTTCAGTAAGGTAGCTCACAGTTATCTCCACCTTCTGCCTGCTATATGTGAGAAATGCCGGGAACCGGCATATCACCTTGCTCCACTGAGCTTTGTTCACACCAATATTCTCCATATAGGCCATCATAGGTTTCAGATTATCTGTCAAGCTGATTCCACATAGCTGAGGCCTCTTCCTGATGATTCCGGGTATGCCTGACCTCGGCACACCAAGCTCAAGCAGTAGCTCCACCAGGGGCTTTATCTTGCGATCCACATTGTAGTACGCAAATGCTGGGAACTTGCGCACGACATTCTTGATCTCCTCATGGTCCATGCCGTAGTCCAGTAGGTAGAGCACTAGCTCTGGGAGGGCTCCTCCTGAGGTTGGTGTGCTTACTCGAGCAATTGCCTTCTGCTTATTTGAGCTCGTCGGTGTAAGTATCATCGAGTAAGACAAGGACTCCCTTTCCGCAGAAAAAGGATCAGGGAAGTTCTCCACCACTTCGACCAAACTATCCCCATGTTCTTTAGAAAGAGCTTCTAGATAGGGAAGGAGAGCATCTCTGATCTCAGGTGTACTCAGTTCCCTTCCTGAAAAACAAATATATTGTGAAATGTTCAGAACCAATAGGCTACAAGTTTATAGATAGCAACTTCACGATGCAAACCTTCAGCATATCGAGATCTGTAAGCGCTTTGGAGCTTTGAACTCAGGTGCTCGATAAATCCATCTGATTTGTTGGCGATCCGTGCAGCTACCGCACTTCTCAAACCTTTCTGCTTTAAGAACAGCGATAGCACAGCTTTCGCTTCCTCTCTTTCTGCAGCAAGTAACCTTGAGCGAGCAGTTGTGGAGCTTTGGGCACTCGCTACCAGTAAATCATCAGCATCTATAACGTAGTTGATGTGGACCATAAATATAACTTGCATATGCGACATACACCCATGGAGGAGATTTGTTAAGAAGGGATAAACAGATAACCTCACATGATTGTGCATTGCAAATGAGATGTTGTCTGGAAATGAGAGTGTAAAGCCTGTATAAACAGAAGACGGCTATTAGTAATGTTGGAGCCAGTAACTAATGAAGTACGGTATGGAAATCTTAAGTACTCCCTCTGTATATACTTTTCTATTTGCGCTCAGTTTGTCAGCCGTTTGTGGATCTAAGACTTTGTTACGCTACTTTTTAATAATATGGCTGCATGCATCGAACGAGAGGCCGGGGGCTATCCTCCTTTTCAAAAAAAAAAGAGTACTCCCTCTAAAGAAATATAAGACTTTTTATAGATCACTAAAGTGGTGATCTAAAAAGTCTTACACTTCTTTATGGAAGGAGTAGATGTTTGGTGGATTTTCCTTTCAAGGTCTCTGGTTCGTTCTTCTGTTATAAATCAGAAAGAAGCAGCACAGTGCCCAGTTACTAATGATTGAGTTCCTTCCCACATGGGTTCATATACAGATCCAGGTTTTGAAAAAAGTTCACATATAGTATAAAGGATGCCGCACAATTATCTTCTTCGGACTTTGATCCCCAAGGAAATCACATTTATGGGGGCAATTCTAACCGGAGACCAGTAAACTGAATCTATCAGTATCTTCTAAAATCTCGACTAAGATTTCGCCGACCTTCTCAAATTGCAGGGCATCCATCATACCTTATAATCACGAGGAAACATCGTACAAGTTCCAATCCCTACTCAACTAATACTACGATACTAGCACATGCAGTAATGGAACCAATGCCATTAAGAGAGAGCGAGGAAGCGCGCCTACCTGCAGGAGGAGGAGGGGGAGAGGACGAGCCTCCACGGCGGAAGCAGCCGGTCACGGTGCTCCGACGGGGCCAGGTGGAGGCTGAGGCGCGGGGCCGCCTGCAGGCTCGTCATCGCCGCCGGCCGGCCGGTGAGTGGAGCGCCCGCGGAGAGGGGTGGTGGATGGGGTGAAGGAAGAGTAACAGGAGGTGAGGGGCTGAAGCTCTTTGGGACTTTGGAGCTGGGTTTATCTTGTTCCACAAACAGACACCCGAAACTGAAATATCTCCAATCTTCGTAGACCCTGTTAAAAAGTGAGATAAATTTAAGGGTGTTTCTAGGAATGGCTCTCGGAAGCCCCATTGTACATTACGAAAGTGAAAATTGAAATTACTTCACCAACAACCACACTATTAATAGATGGATTGTGCTAACGTCCAGTCGACCGAACGTTAGCGACAGATCCGGACAATTCGTTCCACCTGATCGTTATCATCCCATGTTCGCTTGCACTGATTTTTTTTCCTTCTTTTATAAACCGTAGTGAATCGCTAGTGGTTTTTTCTGGAGCCTAATAACCAACTAAGCACCTTTTGTTGTTGTCTACTATAGATAAACAATGTTATTTGAACCTTTCTTATTTCTGTCATAACAGAAAATAATAATAAAAGATTGGCTTGATAACTTTGGCATGACCAGCGTGATAATTATGGTATGAGCAACATGATAACTATATCATAATTAGGCTGGTAACTACAGTACGAGAAGGTTAAAGCATGGGACAATTATCATGTATACTGTGCGTATAGCACCTTGCTATTAACACAAAAGTTATCGGGGGTATGTTTTCAAACAACCCACCCCGGATCAAAGTTACCATGTTGTTTGTGGGTGAGTTATCAGTTTGGTTGTGCGCAAGTTACCATGCTTTTTATACATAATTTACAATGTAATTTTTCAACAACCCCCCCTCGCAAGTCAAAAATAGTTACCATGTCTCGGCTAAGTAAGTTATTAACGCTGATGTACGTAGATTACCATGCTAGTACACATGAGTTACCAGGAAAGGACGGTTCAACAACTTTTTCCCCCGGTCAAAAAATTACCACATTTCGGCTAAGTAAATTATCAGTTCTATTGTGCGTATATCACCTTGCTATTAACACAAAAGTTATCGAGGGTATGTTTTCAAACAACCCACCTAGATCAAAGTTACCATGTTGTTTGTGGGTGAGTTATCAGTTTGGTTGTGCGCATGTTACCATGCCTTTTATACATAATTTACCAGGTAATTTTTCAACACCCCCCGCTCCGCAAGTCAAAAATAGTTACCATGTCTCAGGTAAGTAAGTTATCAACGCTGATGTGCGTAGATTACCATGCTAGTAGACATGAGTTATCAGGAAGGGCGGTTCAACAACTTTTTTCCCTGGTCAACAAATTACCACACTTCGGCTAACTAAATTATCAACTCTATTATGCGTATATTACCATGTTAATTTTTCATATAAGTTACCGGTGTATGTTTGTCAACAACTTTTTTCTTGGGTCAAAAGTTATCACGATGTCTGCGCGTGAGTTATCAGCCACGATGTGCGTGTATTACCATGTATTTACATGGAAATTACCGGGGTATGTAATCAACAACTCACCCACCCCGGGGTATGTTTTAGTAATGCACTAGCAGCTCTTGTGGAAATAAAAGCAGCATAACCTGTATCTAAGCACTCGCGAGGTAGTAACCCAGATGGCTAGCAAGAGTAGGACTAAACCACTAGGTACAAGGTTCGATTCCTGCTATCATCTTTTGTTTGCGAGAAAAATCAATAACGAAGAAAAACAAAGAAACATAACCGGATGTACTACGGTTTTCAAGAGAAGGAAATAAAAATCGATAAAATCGGTACTAAACCGAATCGGGGGATCGAGCGGAAGGGATCGAAGTGGACAATCAGGTGCTAGTTGGAAAAAGAAAGTAAAAAAGCTGATGTATAGTACTAAATGCAAAAATTAAGAGATTAAACAGATAGTGCGTCATAGGCGAGTTGGTCAGTGGGCGTTGCGCCTTGGCCTGCCATTCGAGATGGCATGGGATCGATTCCCAGCAAGTGCGTTTTCTTTTTAGCGCGAGATACCCAGAAAAATAATCGGGCGGCTGCACGGGAATGAGCGTATCGAAGGGTTATCGAGTCGTGCGGATCTGTCGCAGAATTCTGAAAAATAGCATTCTCGTTAATAGATATTTTTAAGAAGTTCTAGTGCCCCCCTCCAATGTTCCCATCACACCAGCAACGTGACTAGAAGCTAAGCGATATGCCACTCTGCTGCCGTATAGATATCGAACTGCCATCCCCCTGCCCCCGCATCGCTCCTAGGAGCGGCACGGGCAAAACCCGTGCCGGCGCCACCCCCACCCCCATCCCCTCCCTCCCTCCCTCTCGCCGTCACGTGCGTAGGTGGTTGATGGGGGCACGGGTGCTACGGGTCAACAGCTGCTCCGGCGGCGTGGATCTGGCCCCTGGCGATGCTCCGGTGTCTCTGGCTGCGCAAATCCGGCTGGTGGCTGCGTTGATGGACGTTTCTGCTGCTCAATGGCGGCCTCTAATGGTGCGATGGCTGCGACGGGAGGTGCGGGCCGAGGCCCTCGGGGGCGGATGGGCATGTTCTGCTCACGGTCGGCTGCAAGGGAGGTGCGTTGCGAGCGCTCTTGAGGCCGGTGGCGTGGATCTGCCTCCTGGGGTCGCGAGCAGGGACCGACGCGGTGGCGTGCGTGCAGGGATGTGCTGCTGCTGCAATGTGGCGGATCTGAGGGCGTGATGGCGAATGGTGCTCGGACGCCGGGGCGGCGGCCCCGGACCTCTTCTCCGACAACGACGGTTGTGGTGGCTGCGTGGGCAGCGGCATGGCTGGAGCTCAGGGGCGTCGGTGCTCTGTGGCAGTACGTCGGCCCTGGTCGCACCAGGGACGCTTGGTGCTGGCCGATGGGTTGGATGTGGCTGTTGCGTGGCGTGTCAGATTTGTTAAGATGTGGTCAGTTTTGACTCTTGCGGTGGAATTGCAGTAGCCTTGTCGGCGACTCTGCGTGGTGCAGGCGACGGCGGAAGGCTGATCTCATCGGTGGCTTCGGGCTCTGAGGAGGGTGGTGGTTCGGGGGGCGGTGGATCCCGTGTGCCGTTTCGAGGGGAGGACTTCCGTTGGCTTCTCGAGGCGAATGCCTTGTCCTGGCCTTGGCCGGGGCCGACGACGGCGACGCCTGTGGGCGCCGCAGAGGCTTGATGAGTGATATTTTTGCACTCATTTCACCTTTGTTTAAACCGAGATATTTCATTTAAAAAGAGATATTCGCTCCGATATTGCCACTAATGACTAATGAATGCAAAGGATTCCACAATTCCTCTTATTAATGTTTTTCCACATGAAATGGGCTAAAAAGGGAAGAAATCAGGTGTGGAAGTGGAAAGGAAGGAAAATGGAGGAAGAAAGAATCAACAGGAGGCGTCAGAACGAAGCCAGACCAAAAGACGGTGTTCCATACGGGCGCGAAGCCCATATGAGCAGTCCTTTTGGCGTGTATTTCGAGGCATCTCGTCTACGTGTACAACTTTTATAAAGGGCACCCCATCGAAATGTCAACAGAACGCAGAGCTTGGAAGCCAAAACCTCATCATCATCATCATCATCCACAAACCCTAGCCGCCACCATTTCCATCTCCATAGCCATCTCCACCACCACCATAGTGCTCTTGAATCTAGTTCATACTTGTAATCGTGCATCGCACAAGGCATCCGTTGTAAGACATATTGCAATCAATCAATCTCAAGATGTGTTCTTCAATGTTTTCTTCTTGCGATCTGGTCTCCGTGTGTGAGTAGTTCGGTAAGGTATGGGTTGAGGAATGAGCATTGCAACCCCAGGTATTTGTTGAGGGGATCAATGGAAGTCTTTAACACAACATCTTGTATGTGTGAATTTTTTTTCATGAAGTGTTCTTGTCTTGTCCGCGATCTTCATCCCTGCAGGAACCCAGGATCATGGAGATCGAGCACCGGTGAGGCTAGGAGCAAGGAGACCATTAAGTGTTATACCGAACACCGGTGACAGTAAGGTTCGGTAGGGTAACATGGATCATATCCTTGGGGATATATGAAGGGTAGTCATTAAACACCCAATGCTTATTTCACTATCTTAATTATTGGGGCGACCCCGCAAGACGGATAGGGCATTCGGTAGGACAACTGATTCTTGATGCAGGACTCGTGTCGGTCAAGATGTTATTTGGGCACATCCTCCACTCTGATATGAAACAAGCACATCTCGATGGGTGACTTCCCGAGCATAAATTAATATCTTTTTTTGATCCCAATGCAAATACATGGTTGTAAGCTAAGACCTCACACTCGTACCTCTTTTTATTATAAGTGTTTGAATCACTATTTGCTTGTTGACCGGTCAAAAGCTGGATTTGACACTTTGACAAAAACTTGATAGAGACCATTGCCTCAAGGGAGTCTTCCACTCATGGGTTCGATAACCCAGGGTCACCTNTGGGGAAATAGGTGTGGGATACTCTTTAATGTTCCAATACCAGATCAATAAAAAGGAGATATCAAGACTGCAGCTGGTGGAGGAAGCTGCGAGATGGATCCCGAGAAGGAAGAAGGTTGGCGATGGCGGATGGAATGGATGGATGCGATAGGATCTAGGGTTTCATACGTTTAAATAGGTAGCGGTGGCTATTGAGACAGATTTTTGGACCCTCCGATTTAGATCGGAGGGCTCCGGGTCAACGGGATGGTCTATTGAAGAAACCGAAGATGTTTGGGGTAGGGGGTTGATCCGGACCATCCGTTCATGAACGGGCGTTTCAGGTTGGGGAAAGTTTTCGGGCTAGGTTGCAAGGGGGTCTGAGAAGGATCAACGAAGACAAAAGGCGAAGCAGTAACTACTAACGGCTATAAGTTTTAAAAACACCTGGATAAATCCGGTATGATGGCAACGGACTACCGATGCAACGTGGATTATGCCATGATGAATAACAAATAAATAATTGCCGTGATATAATAATAATTACGCAAAGAATCACTCTCGGGCTGTTACAACACTCCCCCGCTTACAAGAGATCTCGCCCTGAGATCTTAGGAATGAAAAGGAAGAAGAGGTAGAACAAGGTTGCTTCTTTGTCAAATGAGCGAAATCAACGAACGTTGAATGTTGAAAAAACTTGAAAGAAAGGACACAACAAAGATGAACAAAGTAGAAGCACTCTGGTAGAAAAGAGAAACAAGGAACACCACGAGAACCTTGGAGGTTTGCAAAGACATTAATAAGGGGTTACAAATGTACAAGAAAGAACATGTAACCTCTCCGGTTGAAACGAGTTAGACAAGGAACAAGAAAGATTTTTTCCCAAACTCTGGTTGAAAATAGAAACAAGGAATACAACATGAACTTGATTAGATGGGATGATACTTTGAAGAGAGCAACAACACAATGCCTCCAAAACAAATGATTGAATAGAATGAAAAGAATGGAGAAGAAAACAACATCTTCTACCACAATTGAAGAAAATATCAACAACCAAAAGATATGCTTATGGTGGGCTTATGGAAAACATCTCAAAATTATGAGGTGAAATTCTACTACTACCAGAAAAAATGATTGAGTGAGAGCAACAAAGAGATGAAAAGCTTCTTTCACCAAGAGGATAAATAGAATACTTGGGTAATCGATAATAACCTTCAAGAACACTCTTTGCACGACATGATGCATATGTAAAACTTCCCTTTCAAGTTCAATCACAAGTAAAATTATAGCATCCACATAACTAGTAGTTTTTGCAACAATAGAACCCCCAAATGTCGGTATAGTGCCCACGCAAGTGAAAAGTTCTTGAATAACACTTTTCCAATAATATCACCACTTCCTATACGAAATATTTTTTGTTTGCAAAACATAAGGAACATGGGAATCATTAGCATGAGTATGATCCTTTAGCATCTCCTCATGAGTTTGAGCAAGACTAGAAATTTTATCTCTTTTAGGTATTTGATCCCTCACAAGATCCATTATGGTAGCCTTAAAATCAAAAGGCACCGCACTAGCGACGAGAAGAGAAATAGGAGTACTAATGAAGTCATTATTAATAATACTTGAGAAATCACAAAGCTTGGTGTTTTTAGGAGTAGACATAGTGGCAACACAAGCAGAGATGGCAAGACAAGATTTGTTTGGTATTTTGGTATTTTTTAGGGAACAAAGAAGAAGGAAAATAAAAAGGCAAAAGGCAAAAGGCAAGAAAACAAAAACAAGCAAAAAAAGAGCTTGTGCGAAGGCACCTGATTTGGTAGATGATGTCTCCCAGGCAATGGCGCTAACAATTCTTCTGCTACTCCCGCAGGACATGTTGGATTTCCCCGTAGAGGAAGGGTGATGTAGCATAGCAGCAGAAAGTATTTCCCTCGGTTAAGAACAAAGGTGTATCGAACCAGTAGGAGGCACCACACTAACAACGTTAGCAGGACCTGGACACAAACACAACAAATGCTTGCACCCAGCAAAGGCAAGGGGGTCGTCACTCCCCTTGTTCTTGCTAGTTAAAAGATTAAAAACAGATAACGATAATGAAAATCTAAGAGCTTGCAAATTAATTGAGAATGGAACCGGGGGCCATAGGTTCGCTAGTGGCATCTCTCACGAAAGCAAGGTAGTGATGGGTGAACAAATTACTGTTGGNNAATTGACAAAATTGCGCATAGTTATAATTATCACCATTCATGGCATAATCAAACATAGGCATTACGTCCGTGATAGGTAGACCTGTAGGGGAACGCAGCAGAAAA
>CBMN010057118.1:0-10370 GCA_000582825.1 Hordeum pubiflorum
TTTTTTTCTTCAAATCCAAAAAATTTCTCTTTTTTATACATAGGTCGTCGATTCGGCATTGGTTAAAAAAGGGCAGGGTGCCCCTTCTTTTTTTTTTTCTAGTAAATAGTTCAAACCATTTTATCGATATGAGTGTTCTATATCAGATAAATTTTACATTAGCTATTTCCCGTTTAAATTCGGTACTAATACTAATATAGTTGTAGAAAGAGTACCTCTTTTTGCCTGGACTTCAAGCAGTTTAGCTTTAACCGTGTTAATGGTCTCACATTCTTGGTTTATAGAGAATCAAAGTTGATTTACCAATGAGTCGCGAAATGCTATGGTTCTTCCATATGATTTCTGAATTTATTCAGAAGTAATTCGTCGAGATCGTGCACCCTTTTCTTATTTATCCGAAAAATACTAAAAAATATTATAAAGTGCAGCCGGATAGATCCAATCTATTCTTGAAATAGACAACTCGCACACACTCCCTTTCCAAAAAAAATCAAAACACCAACCACTACAGTTAGATTTATTAGATTTGTTGCTAAAATATCGGTATTAAGCCCGAAACTGCCAGCGGATGGCCAGTGAGCTAAAAAAACGAAAGAATGGGTTACATTTTTCATATGCTCTCCTCTTATAGATAGGACGAACAAAGAACAAAGTTTTTCGATCACTTACTTCGCTCGCCCTTTTTTGATCGGTTTTTTTAATGCAAATAGATTCAATCTAGTAATTTCTTTTAGATTAAGTCTTAGGTCTTGTTTGACCGGTGAAAGACTTCCTTTGTTGAAATGTTCTGTTCCCAAAATTCCTAAAATAAAAGGAAAAAACTTTCCACTTTCCTAAACTAAGGACGGGAAATAAGAAGGCGAGCATATCTTCTAAATTAATCATACTCAACTCAGCCCTTCCTAGAATGCGGTATTATCTGTCCCGATAAATAGATAATTCCAGGAGTAATAAATAGGAGTAAATTAAAAAAAGTATTGATATAATTGGAATTGCGGAAGCAAATACCAATTTACTAAAAAAAGAAAAAAGTATCTAATCGAAATCGAAAGAACTTTTTTTTAGGATTAAACAAAAGGGTTCGCAAATAAAAGCGCTAGTGCCACAACTAGTCCATAAATTGTTAAAGCTTCCATAAAAGCTAGACTAAGCAATAAAGTACCTCGTATTTTACCTTCTGCTTCTGGCTGTCTCGCAATACCTTCTACAGCTTGTCCTGCAGCAGTACCTTGACCAACTCCAGGTCCAATAGAAGCAAGCCCTACGGCCAATCCAGCAGCAATAACAGAAGCAGCAGCAATTAGTGGATTCATGGTGAGTAGTTCCTCGTGTCAAAAAAAAAAAGAAATGGTTAAGGATACAATCAACCAAAAAATTCTTACTTCTAAGCTCTATTGGGGAGAAGTAAAGTAACTAAAAAGTACAAATTGAAATCAAATTGAAATGATAATGTGAATTGTCCGAACTACATAGAAGGGAATTCTATATCCATATATCGGATTAGATAATGAATCTAACCTAGGAATATATAATAGAATATCCTATATACATTTGTTTCTTCTATTTTGTTTGCATATTTTCTCATTTTCTATTGAATCGGATTCTAAAATCATTGCTTAAAGTGGAAACCCGCATAAAAGAGGACTCCACTTATAGACATTAAGGATATTATAGTATAGATCTAGCCTGACTCCACCCTCCTTAATGCATATATACTTTGAAAATTCCATAATAGAGTCTATTCTATTCTCTCTCCTACAACTCTAGGCTATATATTCATACGCATTTCTAACTATTGCAACCAAGCGGATTATCTGGAACCATGCATGAATTGAGCTAAGCTGAAAAAAAAAATACTATATTCCAAAACTAGTCAATTCAATGATGACCCTCCATGGATTCACCTATATAGGCTGCGGCTAATGTTGCAAAAATAAGAGCTTGAATACCGCTTGTAAATAATCCAAGAAACATGACCGGTATAGGGATTACTAAGGGGACTAAAGAAACAAGAACAACAACGACTAATTCATCCGCCAATATATTCCCGAAAAGTCGAAAGCTAAGCGATAATGGTTTTGTGAAATCTTCTAGGATGTTAATTGGTAAAAGGATTGGGGTTGGTTTAATATATTTCTCGAAATAGCTCAATCCTTTTTTGCTAAGACCAGCATAAAAATATGCCGCTGACGTGAGTAAAGCTAAAGCAACAGTAGTATTTATATCATTCGTGGGCGCTGCTAATTCCCCATGGGGTAACTCTATAATTTTCCAAGGGAAAAGAGCACCCGACCAATTTGAAACAAAAATAAAAAGGAACATAGTTCCAATAAAGGGAACCCAGGGACCATATTCTTCTCCAATCTGAGTTTTGCTCAAGTCTCGAATAAACTCAAGGACATATTCAAAAAAATTCTGCCCGTCGGTCGGGATGGTTTGTGGATTCCGAACAGCTATGACAACTGAACCTAGCAAGATAGTAATTACGACCCAAGAAGTGATGAGTACTTGGGCATGAATTTGAAAACCTCCTATTTGCCAATAGAAGTGTTGGCCTACTTCTACACCCGATATATCGTATAACCCCTTGAGTGTTTTAATGGAACAAGGTATAATATTCATATTGTCCTCTGATAAAAATTGAACTTCAAAAAAGGAATTCTTTTGATTCAACCATCTCTTTCTCAACTCAGCAACTTGAACTATTAATCTTATATTTAGGATACCAAGAAAGCACATCAGATTATAATATATATCAATACCCTCTAATATATATCAATATTCCCCTTCTTTTTTCTATGCAAAACAAATTCTATGCAAAAAAAAAAAGATATAGTAAGTGATTCCATAAATCTACGCAGTTGTCCAAGAATTCACTATATATTCTTAATCAACGATTTCTTATATAGAGAGAACGGCCCTCACAAATTGAAAATACTAATTTGTTAAGAATCAATCGAATTGAAGTCATAGTGTCATCGTTGGCTGGAATCGATATATTCGCGAGATCCGGGTCACAATTTGTATCGACTAAAGAAATAGTAGGAATTCCCAAAATGGCACATTCCCGAAGAGCTATATACTCTTTTTGCTGATCAAGGACGATCACAATGTCTGGCAATCTCGTCATATATTTGATCCCGCCGAGATACCTTTGTAAGGTAGATAATTTTCTCTTCAAGATTGCCACATCTCTTTTTGGGAGATGGTGGAATTTTCCCATTTTTTCTTCTGCTCTTAAGTCTCTAAATTGAGAAAGTCTAGTTTTCGTAATCGACCAATTCGTTAACATACCACTGAACCACTTTTTATTAACATAATGACAACGAGCCCTTATTGCAGCTGATGCTACTAAATCTGTTGCTCTTTTTTTGGTACCA
The DNA here is from genome assembly GCA_000582825.1 of Hordeum pubiflorum. Taxonomy (NCBI): domain Eukaryota; kingdom Viridiplantae; phylum Streptophyta; class Magnoliopsida; order Poales; family Poaceae; genus Hordeum; species Hordeum pubiflorum. Next base: position 3,381 of record CBMN010057118.1, read on the forward strand.
ACAATTAAGAAACTTTTTCCCTGACTTGCTGCATCAAAAACTAAATCACAAGCTTCTGATAAAAAACGAGCCGTTCTAGCGAGATTTATAATATGAGTACCTTTACGCTTTGCCGAAATGTAAGGGGCCATTTTAGGATTCCATTTCTTAATACCATGACCAAAATGAACTCCTGCTTCTATCATCTCTTTCAAATTAATGTTCCAATATCTTCTTGTCATTTTTTCCACACTTCCTTTTTTTTTTTCATCCTACCATTCCATTACGGAATTTATTTCTTTTTGAAGATTAAGAAAGATCCGAAATAGCTTGAAATAAATAAAATAATAATTGTTCTGAGAGAACCTTGTACTAAGAGTTGGCCATTGATACATTGATACATGGTATAAACATAACCTTAATTTAATGAATTAACTGACTTGTTTTACTTATTAAAATAAAAATCTTAAAAATCTAAAATTTAACCTGTTAGTGTTCTAAGTTCAAAAGTCTAGTAAAGTAAAAAATATGTTTTATGTATCCTTAAATCATATCGGGTTAAATGTTAAATGGGGGTTTTTATGTCTCATAAAAATTGTTTGTTACGTCAGAATCTGAAGAAACTAATTCTGTATGGAGAAACAAAAAATCTCTCATTTCCGACGCGAATAGATTTTTTTTTTTTATTTCGAAATAAAGGTTCTTGTCTTGTGGGGAACGATGCACAAATTTTTGGAATCCGGTACCAACAGGTATAATCCCCCCCAGAACTACGTTTTCTTTCAAGCCTTTCAACCAATCAATGCGACCTCGTAGGGCAGCTTTTGCTAAAACTCGAGCAGTTTCTTGAAAACTTGCTTCAGATATGAAACTTTGGGTATTCAGGGAAGCCCTTGTTATTCCCAATAAGATTGCCCGATAATAGATCGATTCATCCAAAGCTCGCCCTGCCCGTTCCGCTCGCAATAGTCCGATTAATTCCCCAGGCGAAAAAACATTAGACATTCCATCTTCGGAAACCCGCACTTTTGATGTTACTTGGCGTATAATAATCTCTATATGTCTATTATGGATCTGTACCCCTTGGGATCGATAAACCTTTTGGATTTTATTAACCAAAGAGATACGACTTTGGGCTATGGTTAGCTCAGCTCCAATCAAGAATCCCCAAGGGACCCCAAGAATTCTTGGTATACGCTCATTCCAATCCTCAATTCTCCTTTCGAGATTCGGGGATAATGAATCAATTGAACGCGCTTCAAAGATTTGTTCCACTTTTGGAAGACCTTGCGTTATGTCACTAGATCTCGATTTTTCATATATAAACGTAACTAACCTATCTCCCTTGTAAAGGATTTCTCCATAATGACCATTAACAGTTGCTCCTGTAGTGGCCAAATAAGGTTTAGCTGCTCTTATAACAAAGGAATCCATATTTACAATGAAAATTTGACCAGATTTTTTTATGTGCGATTTAAATAGACATACATTTTCACAAATAAATTGTCCAAGGTGAATTATTGCCAATGTCTCTTCCCAAGAATCATGATGGACAAAGTGACAATTCAAAAGGAATGGATCCAACATTATGTTACTATCGAAATTTGAAATCCTTTTATTTTCATCTATTAAAGAGTATTTAAGTTCTTGAAGTACTTGGAAGGTTTGTTTCAAATTGTCAACGAACAAATATTTTTTTAGCAGGATTTTATTATGCGTTAGTAAATAGTAAGATGAAGAAAAATGCGATATACTAGCTACAATAGCCCCTAAGGGCCCAAAAATTTCTCGAATAGGAATTCTAGGATTCCATTCTTTTATCGCATTGGGATGTTTTGAATTCTTGAATAAACCAATTCGAGAACAGTTGGATGCCGACAAAATCATCAAAGATTGGTATTCTTTATTTCGATTCAACAAAGTGCCAATAGCTTCTTGATGTTGGCTAAGTGATTCAATCTTCGCCTTGGAATAAAAAGAATTGATATTGGCGCGATCTAACCTATTATGGGGAGTCGGTCCTGCACTTGTCCTATCATACCTTTTTCGTGTATACGAAATAGTGGACTTGACTAACTCAATTCTTAGGAAATCGCGAATAAGATCATTTGCTCTTACCTCAACAAGGGAAGCACCAGCCTTTTCTTTTTCTTCTTGTTCCCAATTCACTACTAAGCAAGTTCTAACAAATTGACTATTTGTGTGATAAATTCTTTGAGTTAACTTGCTATTTTCATGAGAAATAAAATTGACAAGTCGAATTTGGAGATTATTTTCTTCTTGCAAGAGATCCTGCGGGAAAAGTGTTGCTAAATTTCTTCCTTCGTCCATTTCATATGCCACTGTAGGGCGAACGGAAACAAAATACTTTTCCTTGCTCTTGAGAATTTTTTTCCGTTGAACATAGACCCAATTTTTCCTTTTTTTTGATTCCTTAGAATCTTTTTTTTGTCTTTCTGGCGGTATCAAACACCCACCTAATATCTTATCTGCCTCTTCAGGAAAATGAATATCTCCGGAAAATATTTTGAGTTCCGTATGGCTTTTTTTTCTCTTCACTCGGACCAGTCCGCCTAGTCGACTTCTTGTATTTTTTGTGAGTTGTGTATCCACTCCAATAATACTATTGTCAAGTATCTTTAGGGATGAAGATCTCGGCAAGATATGAAGTTCTTGAAGAATGAAAAAAAACCGATCTACTTCTTTTTGGTATTTTAGACTAAATTCTTTTGTTCCTCGATGCTCAATCAAACCCTCTTTTTTTAAGATGGAATCTTCCTCTGGGCTCTCGTATTCGTCCTCTGAGTCTTCTTCTGAGTCTTCCTCTAAAGTACCATATTTTTCCTCTCCGCTTTCCCCGGGGCTGCCATATTCGTCTTCTGAGTCTTCCTCTAAAGTTCCATATTCGTCCTCTTGGGTCCTATATTTGCTCTCTGGGTTCCCATATTCCTCTTCTGAGTCTTTCTCTAAAGTCCTATATTCGTTCTCTGGGTTCCCATATTTGTTTTCTGGGCTCCCATATTCGTCTTCTAGGGTTTCATATTCGTATTCGTCTTCTAGGTTTTCATATTTAGATTCTTCTAGGGTTTCATATTCGTCCTCTCGGGTCCTGTATTCGTCTTCTAGGGTCTCATATTCCTCTTCTGAGTCTTCCGCTCGAGTCCTATATTCTTCTTCTAGGGTCCTATATCTAAATTTAACAATTCCTGAACCCTTTTTATCTTTTCTGTATCGGGGATCGTCAAAATAAGCAAAAATAGTATTTCTACGTAAAACACCCATAAAGGGGATTTCGATTGAAATCCCAAAACAGGATATTAGTTCTTTCTCTTGTTCTTGATGATATTGTAATGGAATGACGAACCTATTTCTTCGCTTTTTCGCCAACAAATCTGAATTATCTTGAAAAATAGAAGGATAGATCAAATTCCAATGGCCATTGGACATGATTCGATCCGACGTTGAATGATCAAGAATTTCCCTATCTTTTTTACCATAAGTATTCATTTGATCTTGATCCTTGTGGAGTGAAAAAGACGCTATACTGGATCTGCACATACTTACTGATAATATCCATAAATGGCTTGTTTTTGGTAATCGACGAAGATTACCATATTGATATTCGGGCGCATGGTAAACATCAGTACTCCAGTGCATTTCGCCGTCTGATTCAGAATAAATATGCTTTTGTACCCTTTCTTTAAAATGTAAAGTGGACGTTCCGGCACGAATCTCCGCAATTACTTGTTCAGATTTTACATATTGATCATTTTGCACTAGAATCAAGCTTTTTGAGGGAATATTCACACTATATAGAATATCTTGACTCTGAATAGTTACATGCAAGTCTATATAACATAGAAAAGCAGGCTGTCCATGACGGGTACGTGTGGGGTGAACCAAATTCTCATTGAATTGGATTTTGCCATTCGAAGGGGATCGTACAAGGTCGGCAGTACCCCCTGTGAATACTCCGCCAGTATGAAAAGTTCTTAATGTTAGTTGAGTCCCTGGCTCCCCAATTGATTGACCCGCAATAATACCTACGGCTTCTCCCAATTCGACCAGATCACTATGAGTAGGACTCCGGCCATAGCATAATTGACAGATCCAAGAAGTGCTTCGGCAAGTAAAGGGGGTTCTAATATATATTGGTTGTGCTCGAAATGGTTGTGCTCGAAAGGCAGTTATGAATCGATTGACTAATCCAATTCCAATATCTTGATTTCGCGCGGCAATGCATCGTGAACCGATATATATATCGTCTGCTAATACACGACCAATTAGTGTTTGTACAAAAAGTTTTTCCGTCATCCCATTTTGAGGACTTACAGAAATACCTCGGATAGTACCACAATCTCTTCTACGCACAATAATATGTTGAACTACTTCAACAAGTCTACGTGTAAGATATCCAGCATCTGCTGTTCGTACAGCAGTATCTACAACCCCTTTGCGGGCTCCATAGCAGGAAATTATATATTCTGTCAAAGAAAGTCCCTCGCGTAAATTGCTTTGAATAGGTAAATCAATCATTTGTCCTTGAGGGTCCGACATTAATCCTCTCATACCTACTAATTGGTGTACTTGAGATGCATTTCCTCTGGCTCCTGAAAAAGACATTAGATAGACTGGATTAGAAGGATCCGTTATCCGAAAATTTGAATTCATTTCTTGTTTCAAATATTCACTTGTCGCATACCATATCTCAACAGATTGGCGTAATTTTTCTACCGCGTGTACAGCCCCATAATAATAGTGTTTCTCCAAAAGAAAACTCTGTTGTTCCGCGTCTTGGACTAACCATCCCTTAGAGGGTATTGTTAAAAGATCCTCGATTCCTAATGAAATCGATGTAGTAGTGGCTTGATGGAAGCCCAGAGTCTTTAGTTGATCCAGTATATGGGATGTATATCCCATTCCAAAATGATCTATTAATCTGCTAATAAGTCGTTTCATACCAGTTCCGTCTATCTCTTTATTATGAAAGACCAGATTGGCCCGTTCCGCCATACATAAGTACCCCCTTTTCGGCTGAGTAGGATTCGACAATTGCTGAGTAGGATTCGACAATGGGCCTGAGTCAGTGATTCGAAAATTTAATTAACTTAATTGCCTCAATCTCAATCTGGATTCGCGTGGCAAATAATGATGATACTAGGGAAATCGGAATGCCCCCCGAAAGGAAAGGGGAGGGGCATCGCCGAATCTAACTTTCTTGTTTAGAATCTAACTTTCTTGTTTAGGTAGTGTATGAATAAGCCTGACTAAATCCTTGTACGGCTTCCTCTATTTCTCTATAAAAAGAAATATGACCAAGAGTGGTTCGAATGTATATCGAACGAATTTCTTTTTTTCTATTTCCCATTATTAGATAGTGGGCATAAATCTCATGATAAGTCCCCAAAGATTCATATTGAACTTCAATCGGAACTTCTCTTGACCCAATGACGCGTTGATCCAGGTTCCATCGTAGCCACAAGGGACTATCTAAACTGATTAGTTTTTGTCTATAAGCTCCCAGTGCATCATAAGAACTAGAAAAATGGGGTTCTTTATCTTTCCTATACTTAGAATTATTATTATTGTAATTTACTTTTAGATTTGGATAGTTTCTGAAACTATTATATCTATTTGCACAAATACCTCGACGCTTTCCAATTGTTAATACATAAAGCCCGATAAGCATGTCTTGGGTTGGTACGCAAATAGGATCCCCAATAGCGGGAGATAAGAGATTCATATGAGAAAACATAAGTAAACGGGCTTCCGCCTGAGCTTCCAAGGATAAAGGTAGATGAACAGCCATTTGATCTCCATCAAAGTCTGCATTGAAACCCTTACACACTAATGGGTGTAAAGAAATAGTACGCCCCTCTACTAAAGTGGGTTGAAAGGCCTGTATGCCTAATCTATGCAGAGTAGGTGCTCTATTTAACAGTACAGGATGTCCCCGCATAACTTCTTGAAGTATTTCCCATACAATGGGCTCCTTTTCCCAAATTTTCCTTTTAGCAATCCTGACATTAGAAGTGGCGCGTTTCGTGATTAAATCGCGAATTACAAATAGCTGAAAAAGCTTTATTGCTATCTCTAGAGGTAATCCACATTGATGTAATGAAAGCGAAGGACCCACAACAATGACAGAACGCCCCGAGTAATCGACCCGTTTCCCAAGCAGAGTCTCGCGAAACCTTCCCTCTTTACCTTCAATTACATCTGAAAGTGATTTGTATACTTTATTGTGACCATCCCTCGTCGGTTGCCCGCGGGACCCACTATCAAGAAGTGTATCCACGGCTTCTTGTACCAATTTTTCCTGGCACATTACTAAATCTGCTGGCGCTAATTCACTTCTTTTTAATAGATAGGCAAGATTGTTGTTCCGACGGATAACTCTCTTATAAAGTTCATTAATGTCTGAAGTCACTACTTTATCTCCAGACCTATAAACAATAGGTCTCAATTCGGGAGGAAGAACCGGTAATAAGCACAAAACCATCCATTCTGGTTCTACATTTGTTTGAATAAAATGTTTCGCCAATTGCATGCGTCTAATCAAAAAAACTTTTCTTATTCGTCTTTTTCTATCTTCCCACTCATCTCCACTATACCCCTCGTCTTCTAATTCCTTCCATTCGACCAAAGAATTCTCTATAATAATTCGCAAATCCAAATCTGCTAATTGTTCTCTAATAGCACCTGCTCCTGTCGCAATTTCCCGATTTCGAAATGTTGCAAAGCCTGGGGTAGAAAAAAAGGGAGAAATGCTGTGGTTACAGGATGCAATTTCCTCTTCGAATAAACCTCGTAATCGTAAAAAAGTGGGTTTTTTAGTGCTGGGCCTAGCAAAAGAGAAATCGCCGTATACTAGGCCCTCCAACTTCTTAAGAGGTTTATCTAAAAGATTCGCGATATAACTAGGAAGACCTTTCAAATACCACACATGAGTCACGGGACATGCGAGTTTGATGTATCCCATTTGATATCTTCGTATCCGAGAATCCACAA